>JAOBYH010096433.1:0-11401 GCA_025403525.1 Umimayanthus kanabou
ATGATAGTGATGGACTTGTTGAAATTAGAAATGAAGCACAGCCCCAAGAACCATTAGCTGGCGCAGTGTTCCACAGATTGCATGCCATTGATGCACCAGAGCTTTACACCATTCACTTCATAAAAGTTTCAAATAGTAATGTTTTCAAACGGAAAAAATGGTCATTTACCACACAACTAGCAGTGATTACCTGAGAATCTTTGCAAAGTGCTACCATTCATAAGGAACAATGCAGGTTTGGTCAGGGAAAACATGTAAACGACAACTACAACAGACAAATTTCTTCATTCTGGTCTCCCTCTTCTGAAGAGTTATTTCTATTAGACGAGATCACAAAGTCTCTCGGAATCAGAGCCACCTGTAAAGGAAAGGATCATGTCTAACATATACCCAAGGAATGCAACACCTGAGCGACCATTCCTACTCAACCTAAATGCTTTGCTGGTGTTATCTGGGTTCTGTCATGTTTTTAACAAGTAAGTTTTCTGTGTTTGTGTGACTTCAACAACGATGGCTACAAATACCTCTTTAGCTAGAATTAAGAAGAAACCTGTTATTAAAACAGTAGTTCTACCTGGAAACACCCTCGTATTGACCGCAATTTACAGAAACTAATGGCACCACCTGACTTTTCAATCCGCAAGTCAATTCCCAACTATTTAAACACCGACTTCCCTACAATCCCCACATTGGGACTTTTCATGTACAGAACTGCAGAAGCACTTTGGCGCATCATTTGCAGCATGCTGTTTTGGATAGAAAAAAGGGTTATCAGCGCATGATGAACTTACTTTGAAACGCCAAGTGGTATCAGAAGATGTTCATCAATCATGTTGACAAATCGAGGCCTTGATCATGTCAGTGTCCTTGTGGAAGTTGGGCATCCTTTTGGAAAGCTGGGGTTCGACGGGAGCATCAAGATCATTGGATGTATTATGAAACACGCAGAGTACAAGGCCATCACGCACGAAGAAGTTCTCAAGTTGACTGGTTAATTAACCAAATAAAAGATGCCTTTCTAAATTCTCTACTGTAGTCTCTATTAGCAACCAAGACCTCTCCTTGGATTGCACCATTGATTCTTGCAAGATATTTACAACATAAGAGAGACAAGTATCCTTTGGAGAGGAACAGCTTACAGATGAGTGGGCATGATTAAGCACCGCATCAGTCATCAAAAACTAAGTAAATACGGTTAGTTATGCTTTTAAAAAGCTACACAAGCAATAACATATAACTAAAGCAAACAGAAACAGTTATGTTCCATTGGCGTTTGTTAACGTTAGTTTTGTAAAAAAAAGTGGCTTGAATTTAGCTTCCTACCAAAAGTGTCTTGATTGCACTTTCCTGTACCTTATCAGCTACTTTTTCTGCAACGATCAGACTGAACCCAGAACACTTGAAGTATTTTTAAGACACACCTACTTTTTTTGTTATAATAATTTCATATATATTTGTGACTGAATACTGAGCGGCCAAAATAAAATGCTGGCTACCCAAAATCTAACATTTGATCGGCTTGCAGTTGCACTCGTAGCTGGCTCGTTCTTGTTTGCTATTTTCACTGACAACTTGTTGCTTGTTTAACTGACATCGATAAATCAATTTTGACCCGTTTTTTTGTGCTTTATATTTCAGGTAAACGTAATGCCACACAAATGAATGAGCACAGTGTAATTTCAGAAATTGTAAAACCTCACTTCAAAGAAAAAACCGGGGCTTAGTGAAGCCAGACGAGTGTGATTCATCGTATTGAGACGAGTATTAACGTTTTTGTGTTTGTTGCCAAATATTATTAAATAAATACAATGTAAATTACAAGATTGTACTGCATCTACCTGCAGTCTGTTGTTTTGATTTTGTATTTTGTAAGCTACAAGGTAAAAGGTTGAAATATAGAATTATGGTTTTTTAACTTTATCCGGCTGTGACAGCTGTAGCAAATTGATTTTCCATTTTCTCTGTACACATAATTTTAAAAAATGGCACACTGCAACAAACTCAAAGAATTAAAACAAATATTCAGATAGTTGTTCATAGAAAACTGTATTCTAAGAAAGCAGGTACAAGTGTCTAATTTCCTGCAAATATTTTGAGATATTGGTTTGTCGTTATTTTTTTCATGTAGGAAGTGCAACTCTGCAAGTAGGTCTACTTAAAAATTGCAAATCAAACATTGTAAAAACATCACGGTTTTGGTTGTTGTTATCAGAAAAAAGTTTAGGGGAGTTACAAAGACTTGCAATTGCAAGAAAATATATGAGAGTCAAACAAGTAGATACAAGTAATAGATGTTACAATGTGTGTGTGTTCTGCCTTTTAAGGGCAGGTCCATCCTTACAGTTCCCTATCTAATGCTCTTCTTTTAATTGATTGGTACGAGCTGCCGTTCTTGATTCTGTCCAGTACTCCTCGTTACTAATATCATTCAGTCTATCAGTCATTAACTATAAGGAAAAACAAGCGAAATGATGCCGAGGTGGTTTCCCGTTGCCTTCCTCAGCCACAGTGGCCATCTAACTGGGCCTAATTGACCCCAACACGTACAGTAGTTCACGTTACGTCCTGCTGCATACACTGTTGCCCATTTAAGGCTCGTCCACTGATACAGCTATTCATCATGCTGCTGCCCATGACTTCTTGCGAGTCCGCCGTAGCTTCTCCATTTCCCTGGTGCGGGAGGCTAAGGGAGTGCTGACGCTGTTACAATAAATATAAAAAAATATCCAGATATAAAAACTATTTATTTGAAATAACTATGGGTGAACTTTTGATACTTTCATTGAGGAGTTTCATGTTTTAATTTTAATACTTCACTTACTTCGACTCTTTTCATTAAATGAGTTCCATGTTTAATACTTTTTTTGTTTCCTCACTTCAGTTTGAAGTTAATTTGGTCGTAATTAGTCCTTCCTTTTAACACCTAAAATAATGTTCTAGAAACAAGCATGGTTCTGTAACCGTGCTTGCATGTTTTTTGAAAATATAATCAAAGATGTTCTTGAAGAACTCTAGGTTACCAAAGTGAAAATTATGTAGGCAAGAACTGCATTGTGATAGTAAATTCATGAAATTTTAAAAATCTGGTGTTTGATGAACAAAGGGGTGGGGAGTGGTATGTCCTTTGTAGGTATAATACTGATTACTAGGCACTACACATGCACTGTATTAATTGGTATACACCTAATTTATGCAAGGTTAGTTTTTAAAACATAAATTGATGCACGACTCAAATATTTTATGATATTGATTATGAACAAACTAATCAACATACCAATGTTCAAACATCGTTTCTCAGAATTGTCAATAAGTCTTATAATTTATGATTTAAGTTTTTTCAAGATTTGTTCATATAGGTGTATACTACACCATATACCTTACAATTTTTTTGCACAAGGAAGGTGTGCTTGAAGCAGCAAAAAGACAGAGGCAGAGGTATAAGATGGCACATTCAAGACCAATGAAAAGAGAACTTTGGTGTCAATTTATACCTTTCTTCCCCTGCCTGATGCCTGGAAATTCGAACAATGGAGTTAGCTCACGAGACCTTGGAAACCCCCTTTCATCCCTTAAAAAACAGAAGAATTTGATGGTTGTTAGCTCTTCTGGGAAATCGATAACACCGATTTTTCACAATTACAAGACAGCCGAGTTTAGAGGAAAGGACATAACAAAACCTCTTGTCAGGAATCGCTTCTTCAACAAACATGGCACAAAAGGGGGAAACATTCCTTTAGATCTAAGGATGGAGCAACTCAACAAAAATGTGAAAACCATGTGGAGATCACTTGGTGCAAATCTGACTGAAGAGTCTGCTGCAAGATTTGCAAACACTGGTGAGACAATGGAATTGTTGGTGGACAAAATTGATAAGGACTGTGGTATTCTGAAATCCCGTGGCTACAGAGCAAATGGAAAACCAGAACCTTAGTTGTAAGAAAACATTCTGCCAAACCGCTTTTGTTCCCATTTGCACTCTTTATTCTAATCAAATTTGTTCTTGATCAAACCGCAGGATGGTTCTGAGTCAAGGTTAATCAGACTCCAGCAGATAATTTGCAAACTGGCTGCCAAAAGTACAGTGTGCGGTGTGTACATCATCTCTGCCCACCGCTGATTTCGACCAATTATAGAGATGTTTGACTTTAGCCCCATCAGGGAACTACCCTCTTTAACAAACGAAAAATCAGTCAAAAAAGAGAGCTGCCTTCGCAAACAATGTAGAGAGCAAGGCTGAAGCTGACCTTACTCTTCTAAATGAGCCAAAGATCCATTGCCCCTGGTGTCAAAAAGTGTGTCGAAACAGCGACAGGCTGAGGGCCCACGTGGCACGTGAGCACAAAGAGGCCACAGGAGACGATAACGTGCCTGATTCTTCAAAGCCTCAGGCTACAGGAGGGGATTACGAGTCTGAATCAACAGGGTTGATTGCGGAAACAAAGCAAAGACTTTTCAGTCTGGAACAGGTCTTAGAATATCGCAGACGACTGTCAACATTCTCCTTGACAAAGGAGAATAACGACTGGGTATTGGAGGAGGAAGTTCCACTGACACCGTTACATACATGTTTCAAGCATGCAGAAATGCCCCCAGAAGAAGCAGTAGGGTTATTTCATCATCTCTCAAACACTTGAGATTATCCCCAAAACCCTCGAAGAAGCAGGCAAAGTCCTGGTCGTACAATGAAACACAAACGCTGATCGAATATGTGGCACTGTTTAGCAATAACCCAGTATCAGAGTTGCACAGTTGAGTGGCCTGCTTATGGCGGTGCACATAAATACCGGTCAAAGAGGGCAGCCAACATAAAAGAAAGTTCAAAATCAGAACTTAAACGGAAGTCTAATGGTACTTTTCAACTGGTAGTTTATAAATGCAGCGTACTCCAGTGTCCCTCTAGTCCAAGCACTTGGGGTGTATGGAGAGTTTGGAGGGTATTCGAGTAACATCTATTTAAAAATCAGCATTGTCCGATCTGCCAATCGGGAGAGATATAAGGTGACAGAACACCAGGATAAATGCCCTAAGAGAAACACACTCTGCTCACAATGTGGCTAGCCACTTCTCAAACGTAGTGTCTATTGATCATGATGTCCTTTGTGTGAGGTCAGCCACCAGGGGTTGTGTACAGGGTAAATGCTTCCTTCTCTTCATAACTTTTGATATTTGGCTTCAACCTAAAACTTGCCTATGCACCTTTTGCATCTTCTATAAGGCTAAGTCAATTACAAAGAACAGTAGGGTATCTTATCTCACCACCAGTTTAAACAGGAAGGGCGGCTTTGTCCTCTTGAACTCAACCCGCCACCCCCCACCATCCCCCTGCCCTCCAGCAGAACTTCTCATGTACAGCCCTGATTTTATTAGTGACTGCACATGCATACCATTTATATATACCTAGTTTTACATACCCCTTATGAGCCCCATTTTACTAGTGATTGCACACCTTTTACTTAACTGCAACTACATACCCCTTGCATACTTGATTTTATTAGTGATTGCACACACATTTACATATCTGAGATTGCAAACTCTTTACATACACGATTCTACTACATGTGTACATATCTGTCAACACCTTAAATTCTGTAGTTTGGTTTTCTGGCATTCACAGACTGATAGAAGAAAACACTTAGATAAGAATCAGATAGAAGTTCTATTAAAGTGTGAGAAAATCGTGTGCAAATTTTGTTCTCGTGTAATATTCCTTATATTACAGCTACGTAGTTGCTATCAAAGAGCCCCAAAAAGGACCAATTTTCCTAACCCCTTCTGCGCCGAGCATCGAAATCAGCTTGTCCAGTTGAAGAAGTGTGGGTTTCTGGAAACCAAATACGGAAGACTAAGCAGACCATGTTCAGGTTAAAAAATAATTTTGTCTTCTTAGGTTTACACTAAGTGGCTATTAAATGTGGAAAGTATTTTCAGCTTAAAAGCATAAAAACCTTTCTAAGGCCAGATAAAGCCAGTTAAGTCTCCCTTGCATGCCGACTCCCACGAGTTATTTTTTTATCGAAGGAAATGATGCCGGGACGAATTTCCAGCCTTGGAAAGTCAGGTTTTCTGCTGAACCAGTAGATCACAATGGCTATTAAAGGTTTACCCAGAGAATTGATCAGTGAAACAAACAGCAGAGCAAACGATGCAGCAAAAACGAATTCCAGTTTTCCATCGCGCCAGTCATGCCACCCATTTCTGACCACAAAAAAAGGGTGCCATAGCAGAAAATGTCCAGGCTGAAGGACTGAATATAGTTCAAACTATATAATAAAATAAAATGTTTTATCGCCAAACTCCTCCCAAGAAGAATAACTTGAACATTTATTATTCATGCCAGCACGCCTGTGTGTTTTTGTCTGAAGATGACTTCTGTGCCAAAGACGTTTATACTTTTAACTCTAAAACATTTAACAAATTTTGCCTTTAATATATGTTACTTCTAATAAAGCTGTGCGTCTTTTTTTGATTAACGGTTGTTAGTTTCTATGTAATGTTAAACCAACTGGCTCAAAAGCCTTTCATTCCTGAGGAATCATCCTTTGAACTTTATTTTGTTGACAGGCGGCTGAACGATAACCAGATATCGAGGATCCCAAGTGGCTTGTTCAAGGGTTTGCACAACCGGATATCATTGGAAGGAATTTTCTAAAAGAGAATGATTTTGTTTCTGGTTGTTTTAACGAACAGTGTACGACCACGACCGTAGCTTGACTGAAACATGCCTTCTTTTTTTAAGTTTTTCAAACAGTAGTGGGATTTTTGTTCTTAGTCCTAACTTTTCTTGCAGTTTTTTGCATTAACTGACTTAATTGGTATTCTTAGGTTCACAATGGAGATCACCTTCTTGTTAAAGTACTTGTTGTGATCCACTTTCAAGAAAGTTCGTTGTTACTTTTGATGTCCTGTGTACCAGTAAAAATTTGAAAAGGTAGGAATGCTTTATAGACAACTAAAGGAAGGGATGCAGCTCACAAGTTGAAGCAGCAAAATCAGTTGGTGGCATCAGAGCCTACAGTGATGAGAAAAAGCGATTGCTGTCGATAGCAGTTCAATCAAATGAAATTTATCTAACAATGAAGATGAATTGAAAATGTAATACATGCGTCTGAGCTCTGAAGCTATGAACAAGGCTGAGTGGAAATGCAATATAAACTACTGTACATGAAAATACTCACACAACTTGCCAACTGGCCTCTCCAAACACAAAGATAGTCACCAGAGGGGTACAATATGTCCTGATGCCAGTAATGTACTATATAAATGTTAACCAATTTCTTTAAGGTACTGTTTAGTAATTGTATAATGCTGGATGTTTGCCTAAATGGTATTTAGAGTTAGGTGACTTAACTTTATAATGATGTATATAACAGTTATTCAGTTCATTTTAATAATACTAAGATGATCTGATATTTATTTTACAGTTAATGATAGAGTAATTATTAAATTTTAAATAGTTATAGATTCTTATTGGGAAAAAACGTGCTATTGGAAACTTTACTTTTTCTTACGAGTAATTTTACTCATTTACTGAGTAATTGTTTTCCTTACTCCAAATATTGAGTGTATTTACTCACTTGCTGAGTAAGTTGTCAGTTTACTCAAAATAAAGTGTTACTGTGTATTCAATTCTCTTGTGTAGTTCTACTCTTATTTCTGAGTTAAGTTACTCACACTGGTGAGTAGTTTTACTCATGCAAGTAATGTTTACTCGCATTATTGAGTAAAGTTAGAGTATGTTTATTAACAATGCTGGGTAACTTTACTCGCTGTTGAGTAGTTGTACACAGTCTTGAGTTGTTTTTACTTACTATGTTGTGTATCCCTTACTCAATATTGATGCTTCACCTTACTCAATATACAGTGTTAGTGTGGATGCAACAGTTTACTCGAAATTTTGAGTTGTATCTACTCAGCTTTGTTTGCAGTGCAGGGTTAAATTTTATTACAGTTGCCGTACAAGGCACAAGGTTTTTTCATGAATAAATAATAAGTGAACACACCCAAACATGGGTTCAGCCACGAAGATAAAAACCTTTTGCAGCCATTGAACAGTCGATAAGCAACGTCTCAATGAAGACAATTGACGCAGAAAATGTTCGGTTGAAAACATTCACAAAGTACTATAGCTGTTCGTCATGTGGTAAAAAAAGCCAAAGTCCATGGAAAACTACTGAAGTGCACCACATGCAATCTTAGACAAAGGATAACTGAAGATTGCGAGAAATGGTACGATTTCGTGTCAAGGCTTTGACCAAAACAATCCACTGAAGCGTATAAACCAGACTGCACCTGGGGCGTTGGAAGGGGGTGAATCAGCCGTAAAAAGATTGCGTGAAGAATCTGCAGTGAAGGCTTAAAGTGAAATCATTTCGCATTCTTCACCAGTTCGCCCAACAGAAATACCAGCGCAAGAATGGCCATTTTCGCCAGTATCGTCAACAACCATTAGAAGCATTGTATATGATGTTCCAAATACATTCCCTGTTGAGTCCACAATATGCCCATCATCTTGTTTGGAACCGGTTTGCAAAGAGATTATGGCAATGCGTCACATCCATGGCAGAAAGTACCATCATTATGCCAATATGAAGCCAAGCATCTTAAAGTGCCTATGAAATTAATTTTTTTGAATAAAATTGAAGAAATAGATGCATAATATACGAATTCACTAAAAAATCTAAGAAAAGATTTTTTGGTCGAATTTTACAGGTAGAATAAGCCCAAAAAGGCGGGAAACAACTGCAAATCCGCTGCGCCGCCAAACCTGCCAAAATATCACGTGATTCAACTCGAGTGACATCACAAGTATGATTACAAAGATGGCGGACAGAAGAATAAGAGCAAGTACTGGGTTGCAGGAAAAAGTAAAGATGAATCTTGTAAAAACAGCTCCGAGACGCCAGGCATTTCGATGCATTCATTTCCAAGAGATCCATCAGTTCGTGCAACTCAGGCGAGTCAACTTTTCTGTAAAACACGTGAAACCTTGGACTTCGTTGGTGAGTTATATAGAATTAGCATGTGCAGAAATAGCTAATGGATAGCTCTGTTAATGTTAAATATGGTTGAAATTGCATGGCAGACCTATATAATAAACATTCTTGAACCATTCATAAATGACCAGAAATTGTTTGTAATGATGAAATTTCCTTCCAAGAATCATTAGAATACAGCCAACCAAACTAATTGACAAAGTGTCAAATCTTTTTCTCAGCCGAATTAAGGTCTGGTTCAATGTTGGGGCGCACCCTAAAAATACATTTTTGCGATAACCCACCAGGCACACAACAGATTTTGCTCATCTTGGTACCAAATTGGTCAGTGGCAAAAGCTCTTTAATATCAGAATATATATTTGAATTTTTAGTCATTTGAAAAGCAAAATATTTTGAGATTTTAGGCAAAATTTAGTGCATTTTTTCATTCAAGTGGGATACAAACATTTTCGCTGTTACACTCTCTACTAAACTGTTCTTCTGGTAGTTGAAAGGTTGTAATATGTGAAAAAAACTATGCTCGATGTATTCCATGCTATGTTGGAAGTATATTCTTGAAAGTGAAAAAATCACCGATCAGCCGTTTTGAAGACGAATAACTCTGTTCCAAAAGCACGAAAACAAAATGTGTAGTTTGAATATGAAACTTCATACCAAGCTCTACCATAAATTGTCAGAATGGATGGAATCTAGCAAAAATAAGTTTGCAACGGATTGATTTTATTCTTTCTGCTGGCTGTCTTGCCCGAAAATCTTTGAGAGTAGTTTGTAGAGGCTTTGTAGCATAATTTTTTTTGTGGTGCCCTAGCCACACTTAATCGGTTCCGGATGTGTCTAATTGCTGTAATTAGGGTCCTTTGTGATGATACTAATCCTTTGGTGTGAGCATGCTAATTTAAAATCTATTAAAAGAGAGCCCTCACCAACAAAACCTCTGTGAGCGGACGGAGGAGATTCTATAAAATTTTACTCTAAAGAAATATACGATTGGTTTCGCTAGCCCTTTGGTACGAAATTACCAAGGCAACTAAATCATGTGCATATCCGATAAGTATAGCTTGCAGTTGCAAACTTCCTTCCAAAAGGGTTATTATTGTTTCAGCTGTATAAAGAATGTTTTACTCGCACTTCAGCAGCCAAGCGCGTCAGTTAGAAGATAGGCCAAAATAAACACGTGTAACCAAAAATATTGCAAGCTTTTTGAGTTACATCACTGTCTTCTGCCTCTAGTCAGACGCTAATTTTTCTTCGCCAGCAAAAGAAAATGTTTTTTTTAAAAAGATAAAAGATTATGATTTATGCATTTTATATTGCCGAGACCCCAATCACACATTGCGAATAACAACAAGAGTTTCCCAACTGGAAAGGGCATAGACAATCTTTAAACTAGGTTTTACAGCCACAGGAGGGTCAAATGAAAACCATAAAGCAGAGCAGAGCTGCGTTATTTATTTTAAATTCAAAACTTCAAACAAATTTTTCCGAAGAAAAATATAAAAAAAACCCCTCTAGCTTATTTCTATGTCTTGAAATAATTGAAAAACACAAGTGCGAAGAGGGAGATGCATGTGCAAAGATAGATGGGAAAATTAGCATACCAATGTTTTTGGCCTGAAACAGAGAACACTTCATTACCAAAAGAAAGGACACTTATTTATTTGATTATCCCTGTCCAGGATGAAAACTGGCGATTGGCATCACTGCGAATTTCATCAATCACCACGAACAAAGAGAAGACGTACCTTACCATATTAAACAAAAGCCTTAGAGCAATCATAAAGAAGACCAATAAAGACTGCACTTGAAAACTGTCGGAAGATGACGTTATGGAAGAATTGCCCACAAGTCCGACAGTGAATGATACATACAACACGACCCACACCAAAATACTTAATGTTAACTGTATACCTGAGGACCAACAAACCCTACCCTCAAGTCAGCATTACTTAACTGAATATATTGCTGGCAAAAAAGACTATCCTTATTTCGAGGAATGGGCATTAATTACTGTTTAACAGAACTACAAGTTGAGAAAAAAAGTTACAAAAACTCTTAACTTATACCTCAAAACTGCCCATTTTGTTGGGAGCACTATTCAACACTGTTCATTTTGCTCGGAACACATCTCAAAGCTGCTCATTTTTGCTGGGAGTACTGCTCAAAACTGCTCAATTCTTTCCAAGGACAGTTCAAAACTGCTCATTTTGCCAGGAGCACTGCTCAAAACTGATAAATTACGCATAGAGCACAGCTCGAAACTGCTCAATTAGTTCGGAGTAATTCCTTACAGTCTGGCGTTAAGATTTAAACGTAATTGTTCCACCCAGGGCTTCCTAACCGAAAGGAACAAAGAATACAAACAGTATTTGACTGAACAGGGTTACGACACAAACTTAGTCCGTGAAG
>JAOBYH010096544.1:0-11401 GCA_025403525.1 Umimayanthus kanabou
CCTTCCCGGTTTTATCAAGTGCCAAATTGATATAAAAAAAAATTATGAGACTTGTTGACTGTTAGAAACTTGTAAAATTATAAAATAGAAAGAAACGACAGTCACAAAACTGGGATTAGACTTACCATTGCTTTAAGATTGGTCTGTTTAGATATAGTCCGAAGCTGTAGGTCCAACACTGGAGTGCACAAAATAGATTTGACAGACAATATATTATTAATAACTCACACCATATGTGTTTTTACTAAAAATAATAATTGTTATCAGGGGATTACTTGGTATTTTACCATCAGAGAAAGGGGAACTGTACAATCATGGAATTGAATGAACGAAGACAATTATTTTCCCCCAGGTATGAGTGTCCCCTACAGCTGGAAGTTGGGGATGCTGGTCACATTATATTCTTTGGGGTTTCAATTAATCCCGTAGTTTTAGGGGGTTGCTAAGACAAAAACTAAAGTATGTACACTCAACCTTGGAAAGATAAGAAGGCTTCTAAAACAGCATTGAATGTTTTTTTGTTATCACTGAAATAGATGACAAAAACTGCATAAAGTTCTTAATTTGATTCATTTATGTTAATTTTTTGAGATTGTGTATTCTGGGGGGTTGTGCAAATTCCAGATGAGGCATTTTTAGAGTATTGCTCCAAATTTTCTCATTAGCATCCACTAGTTAGTGGCAAAAGCAGAAGTTGAGGTGGAAGCAGAGAGGGAAGAAGCCTTCAGTTCTATTGTGGACCAGGAAAACAGAGATGGAAGAACAAATGGAAGCTTGACAGAAGCAATGCTGAAAAGAATGGAACATTCTGTTTTCTTCTGCTATCTCTCCATCACTTGTATTGAGCCAGAATGATTGAAGCAAAGATGGAAACAGAAAAATCAACCAATCACAAAGCTCCAATCCATCCCCTCAATGAAGAAGTCCAGTAGAAAATCATGGCTCTGGGAATTGAAGCAAGGCTTCCACTTAAATTACTTCCACTGTGTTGGTTTGATTATCACCTTCTATCAGGTCGTCCCGAAACTCTATCGGGATTTAAGCATAAAAGTAAGTGGGTTTTACATACAATAACTCACACAATTTCCCCTTGGAACAATTTGAAGTTGCGACTGCAATCATACGAAAGCGTCTAGTCACAATTTGAGTTTTACCATTCAATTCTTTGTTGTCTGTGTTTCACCGTTGCAACAAAATTAAACACAGACAGCAAAGAATTGTTTGCACACTATTTAATCCAGATACTTCAAGTCGTTCCCACCATCCCAAACGTTCTCCTTGCTTCTGTTAACTCATTAAATTTATCAGTGCTTGATCCCTAGGGTTTCAGGATCTTCCTTTGTTTAGGTGCCAACCTAAATCCTGACCCAATCCCAAGATCCCGATCCCAAAGCAACCGGGAAGTGGTATGAATCCCAGAGTCAGTACTGTACCTCCATATTGCTCCAAACAAACACCAGCATAAAAATATATCCTTGAACAATGCCAAGCATTGACTATGAACCTTATTCCACCTTTGGTTATGATATACACTTACTTCAAGGGGGAGATTAGTACAATAACATTTACACCTACCAGTTGGGTCTGATTGTTTGGCTGTAGGTTCATCCAACACAACAAGGCCCAGTGTCTCTGGCTTACCATCAGGGCGTGTCACCTAATATTACCACATAACAGAATGAAATTGTCAAGTAAACCAACTGGTCTAAGTTACAGCTTAAAAATTGACTAAGGGTACAGGAATGCTCCTCCTGGGGAAATCTTTAGATAGAGGCCCATATAACAGTGTCAAAATTAAAGGGATCTTGCATTGTTTCAACAAGTTGCACCCAAAATGCTCTTGAACATACAGTACCTTAGGTCTGTTACACAGCAGAAAACAATGCTTTGATGTTGTGGTCTGAGGCAATTTCTTTATTTTTGAGTTTCATCTAACTGTCATCTTGAAATGTGACACGCAAGGATGAAAACTAACTTTTCTTACTACTGGCTATTCTGGTCAAGTAACTATTAAGAAGTTTTGCTGGCCCAATAAACTTTCAATGGCCAGTAATAAGTGTTTTTTAATAAAGGCAAAAATTTTGTGCTTATTCTAAATGAATGAACGATTTGTCCGAAAAGTTAAGTTGTATAACAACATGTACAAATAAAAATAAAGTTTGGAAACTTACAAAACTAAACTAAAATCTGTCCCAGAGTGGGCGAAAGGTAATACTTCACCCACACTTATATCACAATTGTAATGCCAGGCCTGCTCTTGTTCGCTAACATTGCATTAGACAAGAGTGCATAGTAGCTTTTTATGAGAAACTTCTAACTGTGAAGAAAAATAAAATTTATAGTTCGCAGGGAAGCTAAGAAATAAGAGCTCGGTGCAAAAACTGCCTTAGAAGTGACAATTTAAAATTACCTTTCACATGCAGGTACAGTGGGTATAGGAGGATTTTAGTTATTGTTATTAATAAATCTACAAGCTCTTGGTTGGCTGTTTAAGGCAAAGGATTCTTTGCTTCATTAATCATAAAAATTATCATAAATGTAGTCTCCTGCCAAACATTACCAAATGACTTTTCTATCTTTTCTACCAAAGACAGCCACAAAAGCCTATAATCTCTGCTGGGGATGAAAACACTTCCCCTATCTTCCTGGACAGTAAAATAAAAAAAAATGACCAGAAACCTACTTGTTATATAAGCTTAAATCGTCACTTTGGTTATTTTTGCACTTACAATTAATATCAGTTGGCAAAAATTATGTTTTCTCTTTAAGAGATACCTTAAGAAAAGCATCAATGTCCCCAACGGAGGGAATGAAATCTGGAATGAATGGTTTCAGCTTGTGCTCCAGCTCAATTGACTGTGGCGTGTATCTAGAAACAAGATTTTCCAACAAAAAGAATAAATTAGACCTCAAGTTATGGACAACCAAGGAACAATGCCTGTTTATAGCTACAGTACCAGCTGCAGACCTACCAAGACACACGCCTTGAGCGTGTGTCACACGCCTCAGCACTTTTTCACATGCTCACATGCCCGGACGTTCGTTTCACATGCCTCAGACCTGCTTTTTTGATTAACTCTCTTTTTTCTATTGTTTCTGACAGCTTAATAACATATTAAATTGTTTCAAAAATTATGAATTTCATCGCTGGAGGCTGACTAGGTTATGCTCGAATGGTCATCTATTGATCTAAAGCTGAAATGAGACCACAGACTGCACAGTACATACTCTCATTTGGTGCCAAATTTGCTCACTGAAAACACAGGAAATAGTCCTTCCTGCCTATACTAGGAGTTAAATTTTAAAAATTTCCCGGGGGAGCATTTTCCCGAACCCCCTAGAAATGTCACATGCCCAGCAATTCTTCAACCTTGGCATCTCTGCAGCTGGAGGTAATGGTAAAGGTCAAGAATCCCTAACTCACTCAAGATGTTATGCCAGCCAACAGCCAGCCGACAGTAGGTCGACACTTCACCAACACCCAACCGACACTTTACCAACACTTCCAAATTTCACTCGTTTGAGTGATATACAATAATACAGATCAGTTTAAAAGACATAAACGTAAATACTTAATACTATATTTGATAAACGATGCCTACTCTTGCCATATATGACCACATTTGCGGGGAACAAGTTGAAAGGTTGAAAGGAATGGTTTTAATCAAACACTTTCGTTCTGCATGGTGAGTATATTTTTTTCGATAGTCGTCAATTATATTCATAAGATTTTCGTTCTTACACTTTGTTAGGTTATGAAAAGGAGAAGACAATCAAAGAAGAATAAAGGAGAATAAGAATGAAAGACAATAAAATAAACATAATTTGATTAGACTCACCAGGAATCCAACCAACATTTAAATACAGTGTAAAGGTGACTCACTGCCACTGCACACCTATCAATACAGTGTAAAGGTGACTCACTGCTACTCACTGCCACTGCACCTATCAATACAGTGTAAAGGTCACTCACTGCCACTCACTGCCACTGCACCTATCAATACAGTGTAAGGGTGACTCACTGCCACTGTACCTATCAATACAGTGTAAAGGTGACTCACTGCCACTGCACCTATCAATACAGTGTAAAGGTGACTCACTGCCACTGCACCTATCAATACAGTGTAAAGGTGACTCACTGCCACTGCACCTATCTATTCTAAAACTGCGTGACTAAATGTGACTACGTGCACCATCTGGCTGTTTGTCAGCTTCCAGAAAGCGAGACGAATAAACTGAAATATCTTCACAATTTATTTTGTAGAAATTTATTCATAATATTTGAACTTTGGTAGAATATAAGGGAAGGTTCATTCTTTATCAGGAGGATCGGGTCAGTATAAAGTAACTGGTCATCATAGGAATTTTTCATTCTGTTGCAACTCAATTTCAAAGCCTGCAATAACTTCTTTTGCATCATTGCTTATTTTGCGTTTGAAATAAAATGACCGGGCATTGTCAAATTTTGTCTATTTTAGTATGGGTGAACATTGAATAAATTTTGGAATGCCATTAATACTCGACCATTCATGTGTTGATCAACCATTCGTAAAGACTCTTGACTGAATGAGTTGCAACAGAAATGTAGCATGAGCAATGCATATCGGCTGACCAGCATCGCATGATCCCTCCACAACATTACATGGGCCATCTATTTATATTGTTAGTTTAATAATTATTTAACAATAATTATGCATTCAATAAAATGCTGTCAGATGGTATTTTGACGTCTGGTTTGCCATCTTAGTATTATATAATAAAGAGTTTCATCAGGGATATGGGTTATCTTTTGACTGATCGTACTTGTATTTACATGGCTGCATAATATTTAAACTTGAATTTGTCTAGTATTAAAAACACAATTTTTATGTATTACAAATTTTATTCTAACATTTTGTAACGACAGAAATAGTTTTTATCATTACAAATAGTGATTTTAGATGGACCACCCAGGATGTGTTGATTTTCAGACAGGGCAGCGGTGTTGTGTTAATTGAATAAAAACATTTTCACACGTCTCGGGCAACATTAATACATGGTTTTGTTTCTGTTTATTTCTATGTTAAATATTATTGCTGAACAACTCCTTGGTTCTCAGGACAAACAAAATTGAGATTACTATAATAGTTTTAATGAAAGAAAATGTAGGAAATTTCCACCTTCAGCATTTTTTATTTTCAGAATTCAGCGTAACTTTAGTTTTGATAAAAACCGATCGAATTCAGGTAAAACCCTATCAACTGCATCAACATATTATTTTGCGGCGTTAGTTTCAAAATATCAGAAAGCACGAACTGATTGGACTTACAGGTTATGGTGAGTTCTTCTCAACAGAAAGTTAAAAATGGCACATCATTAAAGCGGTGTTCGATATTTTGTCAATACAAACCGACGAAAATAATTGTCAATTCTCTTTATTCACACAAAAAGCTTTAAACAGATATTTCATGGAAGAAATGAGAGAATTACTTCACGGACACTTCACCAACACTCCATCAACACTCCACCAACAGACAGCCGACCATTCACCAACAAAACTGTCGGCTGACAGACGGCTGACAGACAGCTGACAGCCGACCGACAGACGGCCAACAGAGTACTGTATCTGGAGTACGCGTTACAGTGCGGATTCTTGACCTTTACCGGAGGTGACATCACATGCCGTGAGGCAGCAGGATTCCCATAAGGCAATTGTGTATAATTTTAATAGTTTGAGTTGTGCCACAATCCACTGGAGGCAGTGACTTGATGTACAAACATATCCAACAAAGTCTAAAAACTTCCCCTTGAGCATTATTTACAATTTTACCGTCCGTGGTGCATTGAAAGTCCATTTCTTTCGGACAATTTTGGTCTTATTGTTGTATGACAAAGAAGCAGGGTTCAAAATAGCCACCGGCTGCCGGCGTTAGGACCTTGCTGGCGATTTTTATTTCCACAATACAGTTTAAGATTAGGAATCAACAAAATTATTACTTTCACATAGTCATAACCAAAATTTTCGCTTCTGAATAGCATATATTTTTTTCTTTATCGGCGAGATGAGGTTGAGTCTGGTTTACTCAACACACACCAAGAAAGATTGGGTTTTTTAAAAAAAACATACATGCATGGGCCATAAACCATACGTCCTAATTAACTGAAACACACACAAAAGGGTTGTTGTACTGGTTCTAGACTTGGAGGAGCTTTTTAGGTTTCAAGTTGTTCATAAAAGTATGTTGAATCGACACAAACATTGGAACTCAAAGCGATTGAAGCCATTTTCAAATCCACATGTGTGCAGAAGTGTCTTGCTTGTAGGCCTGGGACCTAGTAATATTATAATGAATAAAAATTTGTGCACTTCCAATGCAAGCTGTTGTGGCATAGTGGTAAAGACAATGACTTTCAAAGCAAGAGCTCCAAGGTTCAAGACTCAACATCAATGTAAAAAGATAAAAAAGAAAACAAAGAAAATTACAGCTGCTGTAGATTAGACTAGGGAGAGGTAAATAGAGAAGTAGATTGGGTGAGGTAGGTAGGAGGGAAAGGAGGGTAAAAGGAAAAGGCACGACAAGTGGGGGGAAGGGAGGGATTTTTTTCTTCTTTTAGATGACCTGCCAAAACTCACTAAACCCCTTTTTTTGGCTATGAGTCTCCAAAAAATAAATACCTTTTAGAATTAATGTTGGATATTGACCTAGTTTGAGATCATTTTCACCTAGAGTGAATTGAATTGACCTAGGTTGAGGTATTTTTACCAGGAATGAATTGAATTAACAGACTTTTTCATTTTTAACTAAAATTCATTTTGAACTACAACATTTACAAGGAGCAAAAGCGTTTTGACAGTTGCGGTTTTCTGTAGCCACTCACTGGCGTCCTTCATGTCAAAAGCAATCAAAAAATCGAGTGTGAATTTGCACTTTGTGTGCTTTTATTTATTGATTCAAGAGTCGATTCAAGGCAAACTTTATACAAAATTTTGTATAAACATCTAGACGGTACTGTATCTTAGCTTGCAACTTTACTTTCTTGTCAATGAACCTTTGAGTATACATAATATGTGTGTGCCAAGCCAAGAAAAACCCCATTCAACCCTTTTTGAACACCCCCACCAATGACCATGTTTATCAACTTCTATCTTCTCCTTCAGTATCAGTATAACACACTTGTTCATTGGTTGTGAGAATAAAGGAATTGATTCATGATTCATTCCAACTTCTCCAATGTGAACCTGTAGTGTGCAATTTTATCCTTAACTGTTTAGAGAAAGTATATGAGGACAAGTAATGAGAATTTACAAAAACATAATTTGGCACCTTCTGTAACCTTCCTTATCCAATATTTTATAGAACAGTATTTGGGTTTCCTTTGAGGGGAACGGGGTGGAGGAACAGAACTCTCTGAGCAAGTAAAGAAAAACTTTCCTGGTCTACAGAATCTTTACGAAAACTACACCCCTTTCCAGACCAAATAGGCCTGAAAACCATATTAAATTTTAATAATACTTTTAAGGGCAGCACATACTCTTGTAATCAATTGAGGGGAGTATCCCCCAGGGATTCCTCCCTCCCCCGGCTTCAAGGATTTTTTCTGGTGGATTCAATGACCTTCTGCAGCAAGAATACTTGATGTTTTTGCATAACAGTTTATTTTCTGATCCAGTACTCAGCCAGCAACATTTCAAGAATTTCCAAGGCCCTTGATTGATTTTCAAGGACTTCCAAGGTCATGAGTTTTTCCAAGTTTTTTCAGGAACCATAGAAACCCTGAGTACATGTATACTACAATCACATTTATTTAATTCTCACCTGGTAATGTACTGGAACAGTTCCTTGATCTCCTGGTTTACTGGTAAATGTTCGTAGTCTGCTGGATCATAGGCCCTGTTGTTATGAAATTCAAAGGTAGACCGTACATGTACTGTAATTTTGCAATGTTGTCAAAACAAGCTAAAAACAACAATGCCAAAGTATTAAAGAGAATAATAAATTATTAGACATCCTTATATTTTCTATATTTATACAGAGGGGCTTAGTAAAAAATCCCAGATAATAAAATAGTCACACAAAAAGTTATCAAAAATGTATACTGAAGGAAAACAAATTTAAAATAATTAATATACAGTTCAATGTAAGGGTAAAAGAAATATTTCTGGCATTATCTAGAATTTTAAAGTGGGGTTTGGTTTCTGATCTTCTTACTAGGCAGGGCATTCCAGGTTTTTCTCCCAATATATTTGAAGGAATCATGGAATTTAGACATACAGGTAAGTGGCAGGTACGTAGAGGAGGTCTTTGTGACAGGTTTTGTGTTTGTGGTATTTTGGGGATTGTTCAAAGTCTCGGTAGTAACAGATAGGTATACATGTATGTAGGGCTAAGATCATCAGGCATTTGATGACAAGTACATACAGATCTCTGATAATCTCTTCCAACTTGATGGGAAGGTCAACCGCGTGTCAGATAGAGGTCACAGCTATGGATTTTGCAACATCGCAAGCCTTGAAGGTGCAAGTTTCTTGGGGGAACTATGCTTTCTTGAAAAGTTTTGACAATTATATTACTTCTTGGATGTACAGTTTTTTGCTTTCATGTTTTGAAGCTTAGGTCTTGGAAAAGCTCTAGTTTAGCAAAAGTCGTTACAGTGTATTAATTTACCCCTCAAGTGATGCACCGTGTACATCATCATCTTCTTCATCATCCGAACTGTCACTCTGGTCATCCCCTTCCTCGTCATCATCATCATCATCATCATCAGCTGGTGGTGCTTGTTGCTGTGCACCAGGTTGAGGCTGCTGTGGTCGAGTGTAACCAGCAGGGGCCTGGGATGCAGTGGGGTCATGTTTACAGTTATATTACAATATTAACATTCGATAATAATAATAATAATAATGATAATAATAATAATAATAAAACAACAATAATAACAATAATAAACTAAGTCTAAGGTAATTTTTGTTATTGAGAAATACTTTATCTCACCTTGTTATCAACTAGGGTATCGTGACTGAACTCATCGTCACTTTGGTCAGTCATTGACATTGACTCTCTTCCTGTAAGAAAACCATACAACCCATATATACACATCAGTGCATAGTCTACCATACAGTACTGAACTGTCAACTGTTGCAGTTACATATACATGTACAACCTGTACTATAATTCTCTAAACATAGTGTTGTTGTCCTGGCACATCATCATCAATATCATCATCATTGGTTTTATGTCAAATGTCTACGACACATGGGTGAGATGTTGCATGGTCACCCTCCTCCATTTCATTATATCCAGGGAGTCTTCAGCTGTGAGGCTACAGAGCCTCATGTCTTTATTCATAAGCTGACACCAAGTTTTGCAAGGTCTGCCCCTCTTTACATGATCATCCACTTTATAATAATAAATTAATAATAATAATAATACACTTCATTTAAACAGGGTAACTAGATTTACACTAAGTAATTTTCGTCTAGGCCCTGTAGAGATGAGATTACTGGCCACAACACCGGCATTAGCCTACTTTTATTGATGAGTGCATGGGTTCTTTTAAGTCTCCCGATAGAACGTCGAGAGACTAGACCAATGGCTTAACGGCCCTGTCCACGGATGATGTGGCGAAAGGAGATCACCCAAAGTTCAACCCTCAACCAGGCCGGGGATTGAACCCGGGACCTCATGGTTGGCAGTCAGAGATCTTACCAACTGTGCTAACCTCACACACACACATTGAGACCGGTGGTCTGATTGATCCACTAAGTGCTTCGTATTACATGCCCAAACTTTTTTTGGCGTAATTAATAGGACAAATTATCTCAAATTGAAACGTTGATCCTGTCCATTTTTGGATCCCTAACCCAAATGTTAAATTTTTCTCAGAATTCCCACCTGGGTATTGCTGCAGCAGGATTTGGAACTTATTTCTATAAGTACTGTCTGTTGTTAAATTCACAGCCTGTTGTTCTCATGTTGATACAAGTCGAAAGATATCCATACCCCCACCATGGACAGCATTTTGGAATTCCCAAAGAGAAGGGGGCTTTGCAGGTCTGGATTTTGGAAGGAGAGGAGAGGTTCGTCAATCTGGATTATTTTTCTGAAGGAGAGAGAGAGGGGGAGGAGCGGGAGGTTTTGTGTGCAAAATTTTCAAATGTAAGAAGATGCTAAGCTTATCAAAGAAGACGCTAATCTTGTTGTCTAAAGTCTTTTTCTAGGTTGATCAGACAGGAGCTCATAACAAACAGTCAGCAAAGCAAAATCAAACAACAATAACAATTATTTATGAACATTGTCTGGCATAAACTAAAGCAAGTTGTTTTCTGGAACCCAAAAGTGATCAGTTTCCAATTATAGCTCTAAGAAGCAATATTTAGGCATCTAACTTCTTACATTTATCACTTTAATCAACACCTCAAAAACGTGTTTAATCCGATCATTCAAAACTAGTACCAGATTCTTGAAAGGTCCTGGTAACTTGCAGGGAGCTTGCATACAGAATGCAAATCTGAAAAGTCTAACAGTGAGCCACAAATTCTTACCCGAGGTATGAAAGGGTTACACCATGGACCACTTTGACTTTTGAGGGCTGTGTTGGGTGATTTTGAAAAGATAAAAATTTGTAAGGCATCATACAAAGATTTAAAATGGCTGACTAAGATTTCGGTGGATGATCTGCAACAAAATCCCTCAATGAATCTGCAGTGTACATGTACATTCATCAAGCATCAGTGCAGCTGTCATAAACATGACTTGTTCCTACTCCTCCGAAAATCAGAATTTAGTGGACAACAAATATACTAATCGGCTTTCTTTTGGCTTTGTGTAGCTGTCCTTGTACTTTACAAATGTTCAACAATTGATCGATTTGCCTGATCTGGACACTTTTCGCCAATTTTCTTGATGCTGTTTGAACAAACAACAACATGGTTTGCAATAATTATAAAGCATAAAGGAAATTCCTAAGGGGTCAATAACTTAAATTTTGGTAGGCTAGCCTGAAATTCCAAAGGGAAGGGGGCCTATAGCATCTTGGAATTTCTGAACACCAAATCCATGCTCCAACATTATCTGACATTTTAAATACTTTTATGAACTTTATTTTACTTGCACCTACACCAAAGCTTAATTGTCCACTCACACAGGTCTGCACCTGCATATCTGCAGTGATGAGCTCTGTCTTTTGTAGATTATATGATATATGATTAGTAAATATTAGAATGCATGATTTGGGGGGTAAAATATCAACGCCATCATGATAGGGGTGTGGATATTTTGTGGAATTACCCAATGCTACAAATGTCTTCTAAAATACACTTATGTCTTGAATATTTATGAACCTAGGGCATTTTAACAATCCAGAATTCAAAAATACAAATGCCTGGGGGGTTGTCAACAATGGGGAGGGCTGGGGGGGGGGGGGG
>JAOBYH010096655.1:0-18830 GCA_025403525.1 Umimayanthus kanabou
GCAATTTCTGAATTTTAAGAATTTATTTCTATTTAATTCAATTTTTCATACTGGACCCATGCCTTAATCTACCTGAGAAGGTTATATATCAACGGCAAAATTTCCATGTCGACGTTTGCAATGATCTTTTCTATATGTGTACAACAGACATGGCAAACTTTCTTCAACTGCAAACTTTATTTTAAGTATATATTCTTTATATATTACAATACTGAAAAATACAACTGTTGAATAATTAAACTGTGTATAAAGATGTATAATAAATAATAATAATAATAAATAACATTCATTTTACGCATATATATACAAAGTATCTGCTTCGACAGACTTTTCCATGTAATATTTGGCTATAATTTTTTTTCTCACTTGTCTCTTTTTTTTTTCTTTACGATATTGAATCGTGAAACATTTATTTATTTTTTTGCCTTTGTTGGCTGTGCAAATTTTTTTTTCAAAATTTTGCCAATCCCGGCCACTCCTCCGACTCGCTAACTTCTTCATATATAGATAATGTAGCTTTAGGAGATAGTGTTAATAAATACGTTTGCGCATAGCCAGCTAGCGCTATTCTTCTGGGCCCGGTTGTACGAAGAGTGGATAACTTTATCCGGTGGATAAATATCTATCCAGTGGATAAAATTTGCTCGTAGTCCAATCAAAATTAAGAACGCGCCAATTTTATCTGCTGGATAAGGATTTATCCGCTGGATAAAGTTATCCACTGTTCGTACAACCGGGCCCTGTTTGGTAACTTGTATTGGTTACATCTAAGACTGATGTAAAAATGCCAACCTGTCTATTACATACACACGTATATGGTTTTTTTAATATTCAGTGTTTTACAGCAAGATGGACGCTGGGAATAAGTTTCTGTCGAGGGCAAGCTATGTCTCATAGCTTTAGGCTTCGAGTACTTTCCTTAGGATCCTTGCTGTTCCGAGTAATGCTGCCTTTTGTAAGAGTTCTACTGTTGCTGTGACACCAATCGTCTTCAGATGTTTTCCTAGGTTGTTTGTTACTGTGCCTAACGCACCAACCACTATTGGTACCACCGACGTCTTTATGCTCCACAGCTTCGCTATCTCTCTTCTCAGATCCTGATATTTCTCAATCTTCTCCTTCTCTTTTTCGAAAATTCCATTATTATCATTATTATTATTATTATTATTATTATTATTATTATTACTGTTGTTGTTGTTTATGTTATGTTTAATTATCAATTAAACTCTTCAGGATCTCTGTCCCGTAAAATAAGTATTATTCGAGTTTTTGACTGAGATCTAGAAATTCCAAACATATACCCGGTCGATAAATAATAAATAATGTATTATATAACAACTAATTTCAGAAAGTAGCATATGTTTGGTTGAACATGACATAATGCAGTAACAAATATAACAAGTTGGCAAGCTACATGTAGCAAGACTGTCATTAGCTATCAGTAACGGTTTTATCTCAAACCAATACAAACATATTCTGGAGAACTTCAGCATTCAATAAAGTTTAAGAAACCGCTAGTGATATTTAAAATAAATACAGATTTCATCTGGTAAAAATTATCCTTACAACGATTTTATTACTTTACAAGGTACACTAATGGAATACAAATTCCTACTAAATGACCACATTACCGGTGAATATCACAAGTGTCTTGATCTAATACAATAACATTATAGACATTGAGGCACTACTGTTTGACCAACTGCGCAAACGCAGAGTCCTTTCTTCCCAGAAGCACCTGAGGAGAGTCGTACTCAGTGACTGTCCCCCCACTGAGCACCATAACCCGGTCGCTGTCCATAATCGTGTCGAGTCTGTGGGCGATGGTCAACACCGTACACTCGCTGAAGTTCTGCTTGATTGTCTCTTGAATCTTGCGGTCAGTTTCGAAGTCCACGTTTGCTGTGGCTTCATCTATCACGATGATCCGGTTCTGCTGTAGGAGAGCACGTGCCAGACACACCAGCTGCCTCTCGCCTACACTCAAGTTCCAGCCAGACTCGTTCAACATGTATTGTAATTGTCCTGGTAAAGATTGCACTTTATCTTTCAGCTATTAAGAGAATATAAAAACAATTAATTAGTTCAGTGACGCCGGTTTAAATTTCTTCCGTGATAATGCATTGTCTTTCACATGTCCCCTAACACAAACGCATGCGCAGCCACGCGCGCTTATTCGATTACACGCATACACCTATATGATAGATGCACACAAATACACATTATATTGATTACACCTTTAAACCTTTGTTCATACTTAAAAGTGTAGGATATGAGCATAAACGCAAGCATAATATATTTATACAGCAAGAAATGAGACCAAGAAAATCAAAACGTATGCTAAAATGCTTATAGTTATACTTAATGTAACAAACAAGTTTGACCCAGGCTTAGGCCTCTTTCTTGTTTAATTTTTCTGTTTGTTTGTTTGGTTGTTTATTTATTTGTTTGTTTGTTTGAACCTTTTTCTATTTATCTAGGGTCTTTCTTTTTGTTTGTCTATTCATCTGTCCCCCCGACTGTTTTCATGCTGACTGGCTGACTGACTGACTGTCTGCCTGTCTGTCTCACCGTCTGGCCATATATCTGTCTCAAGTATTTTTAAGCCTTGTGTCATTTAGTAGACAAGATAGTACTTCGACCGATTACCCACCTGTACTCGTTCCAGTGCTTGCCACAAAGACATGTCGTCCAATGCATTGAAAGGATCAAGATTCTTTCGCAGCTCTCCACTGAATAAGAACGGATCTTGTGGGATGACAGACATGACCGCCCTAGAGCTTTGCAGGTCCATGATTGAGATGTCTTGTCCATCAATCAGGATTTTTCCTTGCGCTTCTGGCATATGGAACAGAGCAGCTAGCAAAGATGACTTGCCTGACCCCGTCTGTCCAACAATACCAATCTGCATTCAAACAAAACAGGTTAAAAATCCATTAAATGAAAAACAAAAAATTATCATCTTACATGCGAGGCGCACTTCCTCTACCACTGCTATATTAAGATTGTGAATTTAAAAACTCTTGATGATCGAAGACGGCTCAAAATATATTTGATGTGCAATCACGTTTAGTGAAGGGGATATAAAGGGTTGGGATAGGGTCACAACTGTTAAAACGTTTTAAACCTTCAACTTAGAATCCTCAGCCATTTTTATTAAATAGAGTATTGCTAAGTTTGTGGTCAAAAGACTCTCAAAATGCTATGGTTTATTTTCTGGACTGCGGTGCACATCCACCTGCTTGTTAATAGTGCTACAGGGGTAAATGGAATGCCAGGATTCCATAGAGATTATTGACTTAAGATCAGTAACCTAACTGCATTTTATTAATTATTATGACGCCGTTAACAGAAGGCCTAAGTACTGTGACCATATTTACCTTTTCTTTTGCCTTTATATCAAAGTTAACATTCTTCAAAATGTTTGGTCCACCTTCGTAGTAAGAAAAGGTAAGATCCTTACACGAAATGCTTCCATCTTGTGGCCACTCGGTTGGAGGCTGGGCCTCAACTTGGTAGCCAGGCTCTGGACGAAGTTCGCTATACTCGAGTAATCGTTCAACTGACGTCATCAGAGTCTCATACTGCACGCTGTTGTGTACTGCAACATATATTATCTGAGTGAGGTTCACTGCGGAGTACAGCGCCAGGCCCGTGAAACCCGCGTCGGCTGAACTTGTTACGGCAATAATAGCCGCGGTGGCGAGAAATGTTGCCGTGAGAAGTTCGGCGCGGAGTCCGAGCCACTCCCCTCCCGCGATGTACGTGAACCACGCGCGAGTGTGTTCGTCTTGAAAGCTGCAAAAGTTGATCAACAATATATTTTATTAAACAAATATCAGATATATTTTTACTACTTGTGAAGATTTTTCGTTAATTTTTGTCCCATTGTAATCAGTACCACTCAGCGAATATAACGTTCCTAAAGGACTTTCTGTTTCAATATTGTCAGGTTCCTTGTGGCAAAAACCTGACCAAAGAATTTGACACTGCCACCAGAGACAAGTTAGACAAGAATAAATACTTTATAAGAAAGTTTGGTTTTAATACTTACAGAAACAACGCTATGTTTTCAAATCCCTTTACGACATATTTGGTGAATTTCAGTTACTTTCAATAACTCTTACGGCTAAGCAAATCTCTCTGAGACAATCACAGAAGCTTTTACGGGTCGCCTTCAAAGAAAGTACCTGTAGAAATCCTTGATAAATCTCTCCTCGCCTTCAAAGGCCTGGATACTTGTCAGACCTTCTAGTGTTTCACTGACGTGCGAGTACAGGGGGCTGCGGCTGGTCGCTTCGAGCCGCTTAACCTCTCGGGTGGTTCTAATGTAATAGAGTCCCAGTAATACGAACAGGATCAGAAGGGGAACCGCTGCGATCACTGACCAGTGCTGTACAGCGGCTACCACCAACACGCTTCCCAGACAGTTGATAGTGGAAAAGAAGAACTTGAAACCGACATTTGGAAGTTCTTCATCAACGTAGCCAAGGTCCTTGGAGAATCTACAATGAAAATTGATATAAAAGAATTAAACAACAGAAGATTAGTGACTACTACAATACTGTCATGAGATAGCAAGGCAAAAATTGTAAAGTACAATACAGCACATAGCAATGTAATGCAATGCATTGTGTTACAACACAATACGATCAAACAAACAAAAAAAAGAAAAGTTTAATTTGGTTTCATATTACTTTTAGTTAATTTTGTTACTGAGTTCTAGGGACTGAAACTGAATTATCTTGTTTCATGCAACATCTACGAAATTTCTTTTATAAATTGCTGGCCGGCATGCAACTAAATGAAGCAATTACAAGATGCAGATGGTAACTTTTCAATTCTAAGAATACTGACTATCAAGTGTTCTTAGTCAATTGTTCTTGCAAGTTTCCTAAATTTAGAAGTTTACTGCACGAGCAATTGAAATGCTTAAACTTCTAAGTCAATTCGTGTTTTAATACAAATTAAGAATTACACATAAAACTAAGATTACCTGTTTTGTATGCGACCAACTGGGTTGGTATCGAAGAAAAGCACTGGCGATCGTATTACGGAGGACACCATGTTGTCATGGAGACACTTGTTAGAGTTAAGGTAGCTCTTGTAGTGAGTCAAGCCAGCCACGAAACTCAATATCACGTACGAGCCAATCAGTCCAGCGAATATATAGATGTTGGAACGATTCTGTTGCTCCTCAAACGGCATGTCACTCCACCGAGCCAACCACCATTCGCTGCATTTTAGTATGACTAGAATGAGAAACGTTTGTTCGTTAATTTAAAAAACAGTTTTAACGACGTCATTAAAATAAGTAACAAAATTACTTTACTGTTTATTTGTACGTCGAAATACAGTCAGCAAGAGAAGTATCTGTTAACGAATTTTTATTTAAAAACTGTCAATGTGTCCTTGTGTTTGGATTGCGTCTTTTTTAGTCTCAAAAGTTCATGATATGACTACCACCAGGGCTAACCCAAATTATATCTTCCAAAAAAAACCAATTAGTCGATGTAATATCTATGGTTACGTGGGAAATTTTAAGATACAAAGCTGCTTCACTTAACTTGAAAGATATTATAGACATTATTAAATTCTGTCCAAGTTTAGCTTTAGCTAAAAATCAACTAGAAATAAGTTATATCTCCAAATTTTGAGAAATTAATCTGACACTACTATAATGCAAATTGCTAAAGCTATTTTTGAGTAGTTTGTTTTAAACACATGTCCTTCCCTTGGTTTCTGTTATCTACTCTGGCTAGCAGGATAAATGCTATTATTTTTTCTGATATTTTTATCTTACGCTTTTGTCACTGAAAATGCTTACCTTGTGTTGCAATGAACAACACCAACACGGCGACGAGAGACAAGGTCGAGTTCCCTGTACGGAAGTATTTCCAATACAGGCTCAATGGGACAGCACCTGTAGCTTTTCCTTCCTCTGCTCTCCCCAGTCCCTCGGAAACTGGCTCGCTGTTCTCCTCAGGACGTTCGCCATCAATGACGGTTGCTGGAGCTCTCTGAGGTTGCGAGATCTTACGCGTTTGGGTCGCTGCAGAGAGGTCTACACCAACTCGTTGTATCTCTTTGTAGCTCCCATCGGCGATCATGTTCCCTTCCTTCATAAAGATAATCCGATCAACTTCCTTCAGATAACTTAGATGATGTGTTACAAGGATTACCAAACGAGACTTCAGCAAACCCTTAACACATTCCTCGAACAGTTTCTTTCCCACATTAATATCCAGTGCACTGAATGGATCGTCGAGTAGGTAAATATCAGCATTGTAGTAAACTGCGCGTGCTAAACTAACACGTGCCCGCTGACCTCCACTCAGACTGATTCCACGTTCTCCAATCAAGGTGGAGTCTCCATTTGGAAACAGTTTAAAGTCGGACACCAACTGGCAAGTCTCAACCGTCTCCTGGTATCGCTTGTGGTCGTATGGTAAGCCGAATAGTATGTTCTCTTGAATAGTACCAGTGAACAGCCAGGGAACTTGTGGTGCACATGCAACTGTGCCACTCTGTTTGATCTCACCGTAAGCAGGACAGAGTTCTCCTAATATGGACATCAATAGTGAAGATTTGCCGGAACCAACCGGTCCAGTAACTGCTAATAGTTCACCACTTGACACATTGAAGTTTATGTTCCTAAGGCACGCGTGTGTGGAATCGTCACTCCAATAGCAAGTCATATTTTCTACACTGAGGAACGGAGTGACTTTCTCAGTCGTTGATCCATCGTCGTTGCTGTCGTCATTGTTGTTGTCGTTATCGTTATTGTTGTTGTCGTTGTTGTAGATATCCTCAATATCGTTTGGGGGAAAATAGAGAAACTGAGGACTTGTTTTTGCCACAGGAGAAAACAGGCGTGTGAAAGTTCCGTCACAAATTTTTCCTGGGATAACATCTCTAATTGCTTTGTCAGAAATATACTTGACATTGAAGATGTCGTTGCCTTTTTGTTCAATATCTGGGAATTCCTGAGGGCTAGTTTTAACCTTGGGTGAAAATAGCTGGTTAAATGTTCCTTCACAAACAGTTCCAGGGACAACATCTTGAATTGACTTGTCAGAAATATAATTTACATTAAAGAAGGAAAGATTGTCAGCACTGAAAAACTCGTGCTTCTCTTGATGTATTAAGAAACTTTGAATTCTCTTCAGGGAGGCAAGGCCTTGTAAAGTGTAACTCATCTGGAGCCCAAAGTGACCACAGAGCGAGTGTTTGATGTTACTGTATAGGACCATTGTACTAAACACATTCTGTGCTGTCAGTAGGTGCCCCTCCATTACTAGTGCCGTGTAAAGAATCAGGCTAAGTGTAACCATGGTTAGAAAGTAGATAATCACAAGTCCTGCTTGCAGTATCGAGAACCAGTGTATTTTCTTCAGTTCTAGCCTGAAAAGATAAAAATGTAACCTTTAAAGAAGCTGCATAGAACCAAATTGACAATAGCCACTAATCGATTGGAAACCTTTCAGAAACAACTATTACACATGCACTGATGCTTTCTCAGTAGCTTTTCGGAGCAAAAAATAGTTTCATAAGTTTTATTTACTGTCTAACAGTTTTGAATGTACACGCACTCAAACATTTTAAGATGATCACTGAACATAAAACCAACAAAATTATGTTGTCAACAAGAGATGTTATTAGTTACTGCAATTAAGGAAGAGCTCTAAAAACAGTGAAGGAATATTCACATACTTCCTTAGGTTGCCAATCATGTCGCTCAGCGGTTTCTCCCAGGTGTACATCTTGATGGCGCGAATACCGTTCAGAATCTCGCCGGTGAGCCGCACACGACGGTCGGTCAACGTTGATATCTTTAGGTGAAGCTTTCCAAGCAATTTACCTGAGTACCAACATAAGGATTTTAGTGAGTCAAGTTACCGCATAACAACTCATTCTTTTGTTACAGCCGGTCAACAGAAGTGATGTAAGAAAACCGTCATCAGAAACATTTCGTTGTAGATTTCAAAATTGCAGACGGAAAGTTCAAAAATGTGAACTAAACTTCAACCGTCTGCTACCAGCTCTCGTTGAAGGAAACAAAAAAGCTCTAACTTGCAATTGAACCATCTTTTGTACCTGTTTTTTTTTTTATATAGTCCATTGTGTTACAACTACTTTGTTTTTCATGGAATTTTAATCTTAGAGTTTGGAAGGAAATATGTGTAGACCTTTGGAATCATGGAGAACCGTCGACTTGCTGCCATCTTCAACATGTTCAAATAAGTCTTGATGTGTTACTTAAAACTTCGCCACACTCTTGAAAACTACAACAGAGATCTTGTGAGTACTGTTCTGACGTCACTTCCGGTTGCTGTAATAAGATCACTATTTCAGCACTAGGTTGAACTTTATTGTTATTGGTTAGCATCTAATGTATCACCTTAACTTTTGTCCAGCTATATTTTGAAACTTTACAATTTTTAGATTTATTAAATCTTCTGAACTTTGAACACGAACACTTCTCCTTTTTAAGGCAAGCAAAATTTAATGGTGATACATGAGTTTTTCTAGCCACTAGTGCAAATTTTGCGTTTAAAAGTTCGTCCGTGAAAAATTAAATAGGGTAAATTATATTAACTCGCTTTGTTTCTTACCTACAACTCCGAGCGTTGGGATAAACAGTAACATGTACACGCTGGCGATGATGGCCAACCAGCCAATCATCTGCCACACCAGGTAGGTTGTGATGACAAGTTCCAAGGGGGCCAACCACAGATAGTGAAACGACCTGAAGAAATTGTCAAACTTGCGGACATCGTTAGACACTAAGTTGATCACGTGACCAGACGTAAAATGAGCCACAGAGCTTTGAGTTAACTGGAAAACCTATAAAAGGAATCAAAGGTCAGTCAGTAACTGTAAATATCTGAAAGTTCGGTGAGGTTTTTGTGCGCGACTCCTCGACCCTGCCCAGCTGTTTCATAACAGATTTCAACTAATTAGTGAACAGAATTGTAACATGCCATAGTTTTCGATTCGCTCATCATTTCGCTTTTGTGACCACAAAATGGAACTTTAAAGATTTCAGATTACAATTGTACAAAATACCGAGAGTATACAATACTAAAAAATTATTGAAACTGTGTGATAACCATGGTGAAAGAAAGAGGGAGGGGATCGAGGAGGATATATTTGGAAGGCTAGGCTTTTAACTGGACTCTCTTGTTGGTGAAGAGATTGGCTAAAAACCCGTGAGCTTAAAACCGGGAAGAGATGTCTTGCAGCGGGATTTTACGGTATTTTCAAACACGTTATACATCGTTTACAGGGAAAAATAGCTAAAAATATTGATAGTTTGTACTAAGTACAACCAGTACGATATCCCCGTGATATAAATTGCGAATCTCCATTTGATTAACCCGATGATGAAATCTCACAGAACCCTGTAAAATAGGAAGCCTCTCAAAATACTGGCCATGTAAGCAACTGGGGAAATGTTGCCTACACAGCGCGTATCGGTGGATGCTTCAGTGTATAAAGGCTTGGCTCTTTTCACATAAAAACTAGAAGTTACCACAGGCAGGTTGAGTGCTGCTGAGACTTTATACCCTCATGGCAGAACACAAACTTTCTCATTGCAGCTTAGTTATTTTCAGTTTCTTTTTAAAGTTATATTTGCATCGCATAAAACACAAAAATTACAACACTATTGCACTTCTTCTTCACATCTCCTCTACTAACGACTAACGTATTATTTAAGGTACTTACCTTTTTGTACACAAGTCCTGTGAGTGCAATACGAAGACGCATCCCGTAGAGCTTTCCTAGAAATTGTCCACGATGTAAAGTGATGACAAATGAATACGTTGCAAAACACAAAGCGGGAACATAAAATAGAAGTCTACTGCCTTGGGGCCCATTAATTCCTTGAGCAAGGCCGGTTACCAGTAACCCGATCAATAAAGCTTGAGCAATTCTTGACGCTGATTCAATTGTAGTATACAACGCAGAATGCAATAAGTTTTTACGATAACATTTCCACACAGCTCGGCCCAGGCTTGGTCTTTGGCCGGGAGTGCTGTAGTTTCTTTTCTCTTTAGACCAGAATTTTTCAAGTTTTTCTGTTTCATGTTCAGCTTTGTTGTCTTCTTCGAGCTCGTGTAAATCGCTCGTTTCTAACACAGTTTTTGAAAATCCCTTTTTAAATATCGGATTAAGCCACGAAAAGAAAATGGAAGAGGAGTCCGTTCGAGGCGTGAGTAATCTTGACTTGTCTTCAGTCGACATCATTGCACTTGTGAAATGGCTTGAAGTCTGCAAGGATTGAAATATATACGGACAAATTTACATACAATGTCAAGTATTAATAACTATTATGGATTGAGTCCAAGTATCCGCAATAAAAAAGCGGAATTACACAAGTACACCACATCAGCCTTGTTCGTTACAGGACAAACTGCGCATCTACGTTATTAGACTATACAAGTGTCTTCCGACCCATTATCAAGTTGCCGGAACGGCTGATGCAAATGAAGAGGTTTTCTTTAAACAATTTCCTGATCACGATTTCTGGATTCAGCTTTGTTGACATAACCACAAAATCAGCCCCGGTACTCTTTCATGATAAACTGTTTTATCATTGATTTCTTCGACAGCACGCACTGGCATTGTATCAATATCTATTTTGTTGCAATCTATCTCTATGTTCGTATGTTCATTTTAATATCATGCAGTTCAGAATTAAGTTACTCCAAACACATCGGATGTAACTCTATAGAAGACGTCAGACACAAAATTACCAGCACGACTTCATGTTTTAAAATGCGCACGTGTATGCGTGATGTTATTTCTGGGTCAACGGTTTGCGGAAAGAATAGCAAAGTTTGTCGGCGAACTGAAATCTCAGTCTCCATGTCGCCTAAGGCTATATATTATCCCTTTTGTCCGGTGGAGGTTGATAACAAAGTTAACGTGCATTTTAACTGAAACACGTACGATGGTTGGGGCAATTGGTGGTTGCTTGCAATAAAATCACCATTTAACCGGCCTCGCTACAAACTCACTTTAGTCGTGAGCCAATATTCTACTAACACGTTTTACCGAATGAAAATGCTTATAGTTATAAAGAGAACTTTGTATGACATGCAATTCAGAAAGCTGGATACTTGATTAAAGTAACTTATTGAAGTACATGCTTGTTTAATATAACTCAAAAGCGGCTGAATACCGAATTCTGTACAACTAGTCGTCTATCACAGTACATGATTATACAGTGGGACATTCGAGCATATTATTAGTATTAAACATGTTTTAAGAAAACTGCTTTGCCTGTTATTTAACGCAGAAGAACTGACTGGTGTACCTCATATTGAAAATGATTTGACTTGCTCTAATTTGAGTTTTCTTATAACAAAACTGCTCAAATTCGAGTTTTCTTATAGTAAAACTTACGTTAGTCCATCGAGGTTATGTTTTCCGTATAGCAACAAACCGAGCTCTTCACAGTTTGGGCACATTGACTCTACTGACATCACTACAGCTGATTTCTTCCAGTTATTTTTCTATGATCACTTGGTAAACGGAATTTTTGCAAAGAATTACAAATATGACGCTTCACTTGATCAATATGTTGCGTTTTGCTCATGAATTTCATTGTTTCATCCTACTATAAAACATGCGTATCTAAAGCTGTATTTTTAATGGCTGAACGTCATTCTGAGATCGTTATAAATTTGTTCTTTCCGGAACAAATTAAGAGACCAGAAGTCTTTGGGTCCGAGATTTTACACAGGGCGTGCACGTCAGTGAATCCAATCTAACAGTAACTGGGAATACATATACACCGCAAGTCACACCTTTCCCCTTCAGTTTTTTCACAATTATTTGCGTTGCAACGGACGTTGTCCATATTGCGTTAACTCGTGTTCCTGTAAAGCAGCCGCTGAGAACTTAACTTTCCCCAGGAGGGTTAACAATTTTGTTTAATGACTAATCATACCGTTTGTGCTCTACTAACAGAACTCATTAGTTTAAAAGAACTGAAAGAAGAACAAAAATTACTTGAAAAAGATTATTAACGTTTATTCATGCGTTGCTTATGTAATAATTATATTTATTATATGGCTGACTGATTTCGCGCGCTGTGATTGGTCAATTTCAGGTCCGTGAGTTGCCGTACGGACCTCTAGCTCTAGATCACTTGTCAAAACGTCAAATCATTTCGTTCTTTTCCCGGAATAATCAGCAAAGCCATATAATAAACATCTTATTAGCCTCGTTTGCTCGGTCCGTACGGCAAGTTATGGATCCTCGTCTTTTTCCTTCTTTGAAAATCCCTTTTTAAATATCGGATTAAGCCACGAAAAGAAAGGAAAGGAAGGAAAAAAACTCGGTCCATAACTTGCCGTACGGACCTCGTACTCGGCTAATAAGAGGTATAACTTGTCGATTCCCGGAATAAACTCGTAAAATCCTGTCTTACCATGGCGGTAAGACAGGATTTTAGGGGGATAATGAGTTTGCTAGGGGTTAGAGAGTTTGTCTAGTTGCAGTAATTTTGATCACTCAACGTCTAAAATCTATCAAGCGAGATTCCTGTGGAATTTTGCTGACTGTGCTTCCGATCAAGTTGGTAAGAACTGTAAACTCCGCATAGATTGAAAAACCAGTTTTCTGTTAGAAGTATTTTTGTAGCTTAGTTTTATGTAAGGACACAATATTACTTGGTCAACCTAAGAAATCACCATCTTGGCTCAGTCAATCTCTTTTAAAACACGTTTCGCTTCGCCGCACGTGAGTGTTGATTTCATTTTGATGACGAGGTTGTCTCGGATTACTGAACGTCAAGATTGTGCGGAACGCTATATTGAACACAACGGAACGTCCTTCAGTGAAACTCACGAAAGCGCTGTGATAGCAAGTGAACTTTATCCTCAAATTAAAATTACCTGATAAAATGTGTATGTCAATATACTACAAAACCAACTAAAATATGTATATTTTTAAAGACTCTTCCTGTGTTTATTTGATTGTTGGTAGACTGCTTAAGGTGAAGCGAGTGCAAGTGATTTCCATCCAGTTAAGATACAAGTGTTGTCGCCCACGCTTTCACCGCATGCAGGACGCGTTTTTACGGCAAACCTTCCGGAGTATGAACTTTCTTAAGTTTCCTTTGCCGAAGTTCTGTTCCTATTTTACAAATAAAACAAACCTACAAATAAAACTTAAAATAACTTAATCATCCTTTTCAACAAGATTTTAAACATACAAGAAACACTGTCAAACTATCGCGTGATGAAGCACAAAAAGTACGTTCAATTATGATAAACCCATTACTCCATTGTGCAGTTAACAAGCTTAAGAATGTGAACAATTCAGACCAACTTCAAGAACCGTCACGTTATCATCCACACGTGGTTGCTATATATTGGTTACATGTTTCTCTTTTCTACGCCGTTTCTGAAAATAAAACTAATTCAATTGCATGTCCGCAATGTTATTAGCATATTTCGTAAGACATTGTTTCACGATCATATGTGAAAAGTGTAAATTTCTTTCAGACAAAAACCGTTACCTTAACGATGGACAACTGAAATCTACATTTTTGTTCAGGAATGTAGAATATATATTATATCTGAACAAAATTATAGCGTGTACTTCCTTCTGGAACTTAAAGTAGGTTGGTATTGATATGACTATAGAGTATAGTATTTACTATTAATGCGGCCGTGTGTGTTTTACATCGCAATTGCTATATAATTATACAATATAGTTAATTAATGAGATCAAAGACCGAAAAACTAACCTTTAGATCCTAGAAATTAGCTCTGAAAAATCTAATAGCTTTAGTAGAAATTTTTAATTTTAATTTACTATAGCATTAAGGTGTTATCAATCTGGTTTATCAAAAACGTATTAAAATTAACATGTCTGATTTCGTACGAAGTACTTCATCTATTCACGAACACGTTCTACGATCATTAGATAGTTGTATGAGAACCAATTGCATTTCAGCGTTTCGCACTCATATTTATATCAGTATTAATAGATATCTACTAAAAGCTGTTAGCTTACATCATATCTGGCAAGAATAAATATTGAAACTATTAATGTATTATGTTTTTGTCATTTAGTGAACAGTTAACATTAGAATTGAGTCCACCTTCGGTATATCACTTGAAGAAAAGAATTGTTTTTCAGTCACTTGCTGTCTTGAGATAATTTCATACTTGCAAACATTTTTAGAAACCAATTCAACCTGTTTTATTGTACCTTTTTGTATATACCAATATAGTTTAGATGAACCGTTAACTGTTTAGGTTCATAAATGCCTTAAGCGAAAGTAAATTGTCATAGTTTAAAGTTATGACAAATTACTCGTAACCACTAGATAAAGTTATTTTATGTACAGTTTAGTCAGGAGCTATTGCCAAGAACTGGTTTGGTAATTAGTTCTTAGGATTGATGAAACATTGGGAAATATGTAGCACTGTGTGGCAAAATAGCAAAATAGATTAACAAGTTAATAACTTGAAAGTCACACCACAAGTAACTTAAGTTGAGTCATTTTATATTAAAAGCAAGCGTCGCCGTTAAAATTCAGGTAAAATTCCTTGAATGTTGAATGTTGGAAAAGCCAGTTATTAGTTGCAGCCTGGGAACTGGACCAACCCATAGCAGCTGAAAATTAGTGATCCAGCATAGTATAAGTTTAAACTTATCTTTCATTTAGTCAGTTCTTTCAAAGAGTTTAGGCTAAGAAATGTAAAATTATTTAAAACAATTTAAGTTTTCACCTCGCTATACTTACCTTAACAAAATAAAGGTTTGGTATCTGGTAATCGTGTATATATATCGAATATGTCGTGTAACTCACAACGGAGTTCCTCTGCGCATGGCTTGCCGGCTCAAGTAATATGAGATTTGAACAGAACATTTTGTCTCAAACCGTTACATATCTGTCATATGTCATATATATAACCACTTGACAATTTGTGTATTGCTGAGTAACAATTTATTACTACAACACAATAAGTAAACGTCATTAAGTTCTCAAAGATTGTACTAAATATAAGAGCATGTTCTCACCAGATGACGTTTACGCAACAAAGATATACTGCTTTGTCAAGTTTGTTTCTAAGCTATAACTAATTACAGAAACTAGAAATACCAACCTCTTATTCGCGCGGATCCGGAAGCTGGTTCATTCGAATTCGCATTAGCGGCACCTCAAACCGTCCAACGCGCAGGCTACAAGAAATGAGTCAAACTCTACGATGTTTGAGTTTTATTAAACAAGATCAGTATTCTAGAGACCTCTATGCATTGATGTTAATCATGCAGTCTTGCCGCTAGCTCTAGTCCAGGCGGAAACGGCTTGCTTGTGTTGTAACTTATATTATAGATGTCCATATAAAGAATTCGAAAAGATACCAAACAAAGAGAAGACCTTCATTCACTTTTACATATAGTTAACTTTATTTACCGTTACCCAGAAGCGTACAATTCTGAATACTTTCATAACCGTGTGTAGGTGCTACGTTTGTGCAAATGAGCTTGTATGCATGATCGTGTAGATTGCGTGTGTTTCATTTCGAGATTGGTATCTTTAAGTTTCCCTGTAGTACACTCAAAGAATCTGAGTTGCTCGTAGAACTATAAAAATAAAACGCTTACTTTTAAAGAGCAGTAAAACAACAGAAATTTTTGTTCAATGATATTATACTGCATTATTGAGGTGTCAACCTCCAAGTACTTTCAAGGATTTCCAAAAGATTCCGAAAGTGGCGAAACGAAAGAAAGGTTCAGTTTTTTCCTAACTTTGCCATGCATCTTTTGTGCGTCGATTATGCATCAAGGTATATGACTGATGAACTTTTGTTCGCAGCTAGTTCCCTAATTATAAAAACAATTTATTTTTAAGAAAAAAATGCCCGGAGGAAAAGCAAGTGCATAACTTGCGTAATTAAACTGAGCGTATAAAGAAAGGTCTATTGTTGAAAATCAGTGACATCGCGGGAAAAACTTTTTAAGTTATCAGTAGTAAAACAAAAGACAGGATATATTGGAACTGTCGGTAAGTAGATATTTTAAATTTGTTCAATTTTTTCGTCATTGTATAACTCGTAAGTGAAAATGGCGCCATAGAATTTTCTCAGCACATAAAATCTCTGCACGAAATGAAGGAATTTTTCTAAACTATATGGAAATGTAAAATGAATCTTCCAGTGGTTTGAGTTAACTTGTGCTGTCCAAACAAAATTTTGTTTAACAATATTATTTGTTTAAAACCAGTATTAGCTGCAACAAAAGGTTTTTAAAATAAATTTGAAGTATAGCACTTTAAACGTGGTGAAAAGTTCCCCTATATAATTATATGTGTCAGCCATAACTGGTAAACCGCAACACATCAAAAGCGGCTCCGTGAGAATAACTCAGTGACGTCCCAAGTGCTGGCGGGACAGTTTGTGTCCGATTATCTGATTAAAGGCAAAATATCTTTGATCGCTTTCGTGTTTTTCTTGAACGATTTTGGTATGCAATGATGTATGTTCTTGAAAGCATACTTTCAAGATGGCGGCTATTATTAAAGAACTCCAACAAAACTAACAGTAAACAAACTGCATATTTTAGAAACACGAAACTTTTCCGTATCATAGTATTTGTAACTTTATACACATTTTGAACAACATATTCTTATATACAGTCCGTAAAATGAGTTTTAAAAAGACGGAATTCGATAATGTCTTTAACTAAGTTACCGAACTTTTTTTTTTTGCTTCCACGAAAGCAAATGTCTAAAGAAAATTCCATATTAGGCTGTTTTGATGTGAATAACCGAAGAAGTTGATTTATGAAGTTCATTTGCTAAATTATTTATTAAAGCGGCCTGAAATTCCGGTTTCAGTAAACGTCAATGACTGGGCGTGTCTCACTGAGTTCACGTGAATTACAACCGACGAACTAGCGCCCACACTGTTCAGCAGACCGACTGTTAAAACAATGGACAGGCTATCGGGCAGTTGGAAAATATGGAAAGGTCTTTGACAGTGTAGGTAAGATAGTGAGTGACTAGTCTCAAACGTCAAACAGATATACACAAATTAGTTTTTTCGTTCTTGCCGAATCTAATTATAAGTTGTTTGATAGTATATACATGTTTTCAATTATGCCAGATATTAGATCTGTAGCGCGGCCCTGACTTCCACTCTTAACTTTTTGGCAAATTCATGGCAACCTAAACAATCTGTTCCTAATTTCAGTTCTTTTTCTATCTACATGACGAACCAGTGCGATACAGATGGATTATTATGGGTACTTTTCAACATAAACCTAATAAACTGACAGTGCTCGGAATTTGTTTAACATTTGTACAAGTTAGAACCTCTTCTTCGGTGACTTTACACAGATCAGTCATCACATGTCATTGCACTAGATGAAACCGTAATTAACACTATACAACAATCTCAGAACCTGTCGAGCTTAAATACGAAACTTTACAAACTTCTCCTTGTTTGATTCACGTATTTGATACCCCGAAGCACTCACTTTTATTATTATATTCCCATGTTACACTCGAGAATGATAAGAGCTGGCACTATGAAACTTTCTTACTTTTTCTACAACCTATCTACGGACAGTTTTACTTATCGATCGTGACAAGTACGTTTCTTTGTTGCCATAGCAACCACATTTATGATTGACACTTTTCTCAAAAAACAAATTTTTCCAAAAAGATAATTTAGTGCTGTTTTTCTATTGAAAAAACGGACCTTACTGACCGTTTCTCTCATTTTTAATAAATTGCAAATCAATGAGTAAGGTGATTTCTTGACTTTATCAGAAATTCAAGATGCCGCCATAAAGTTTGTAACGTCATACGATGTTATTAGTAAATTTTAACTAATTACCAAAAAATGCTTGGTGAACTAGTTAATTAGACTTTTACATGTTGCTAGCTCTTATTACGAGAGTGTGTACAAGCGGGGGGGGGAGTACAAATCGCCCCTTGCCTTGGTATCTGTGAGAGCTAAAGAACCCAGTAAAGCAGTGTTCTCATAAAGTTCGTTCTTATCACAGGAAAAGTGTGTTCGGTCACCATTCTCTGTCGGTGCTCCAGCTGGCGTGCAATCAGCTGTAACGATTTGAGTAATATTTCTGTTGCCCAAGGAAACTTAAACATAACTAAAAATAGTGTTTTAAAAACCGGCTGGAGTAACATCTATTTGAGAAATTGGATAAAAATAGAACGTAAAAAAGAACATTTAGTCCACCTGGAAACGTGCCTAAAGTATTCATCGGTAAACTATCGGAAACTCTTGCCAACCCGCTCTTGAACTCGACTGATATCACGAGGGACTACGTTCAGGATTCTTGAACCCAAAAGATTTCATACTTGTATTCTCATGCAATACACATCGCATAGAACTATAAACTGTCACAAAGACAGTTTAGAATTTAGTTCGACTGTGAAAGAAGATTTAAAGGGATTTAATGATTACCCCAAGTTTTGAAGTACATACAGAGTGTCTGAGATCTCTTGACTTTGGTTTGTCAAATTTGCGAGCTGTGTCTATAATTTACAATTAGAACCCAAAAATTTGTATTCCGATTGCACGCATGTGCAATGGATGACATATTGTGAGGGGGCGATTTTGTCACTCACTCGCTCACTCCGCCGTTAGTTCGATTTGTAACCGCTGGTTATGCAGTGCGGGCTCCGTTTAAATTCTCATCTTTTCATGGGCCAAACATCATTTTGGATTAATAATTCCTGTGAAAACGTGACAGACAAACCATGGGATAATTTTAAATCAAGAGTGAGAGCATCTTTGCGATGCGTGTGGGAAAAATGACGCGGCTGGAGCTTG
>JAOBYH010096656.1:0-11398 GCA_025403525.1 Umimayanthus kanabou
TTTTATTTGTGCGAGCCTGTGACTTTATGTGGCTTGCGGTTTTCTTCGTTAAACTAGTCCCATGCTTCCGCTCGACCAACAATACAAATTGCGCGATGGTGTGACATTGCACATGCAGGCAGCCAACCATGGATAAACTTATTATCTGGCAACCAAATAAGAGGTCAAATAATAGCGAGAGTAGCAATATATTTGGTCTGCCATTACTTCGACAAGTCATGAAGAAGTGGCAGAAAGTTTGAGTTCTTCAGCAAAGAAACAAAAAAGCTCCAAAGATTACAAAAAAACTCGATCTCGTGGCTGGGACAAGAACTGGAGAATCGACCATCCGTGGCTAGAGTACGATGAAGACAATGACGTGATGTACTGTTCTTGGTGCCGAAAACATGTTGCAACATATGCTTGTGCAAACCGGACTAGTTAATTTCGTTTTGGACTGGTTAAAAATTGCCCTTGACCAGTTAAGTTGACCCAAACGAACCGGCTAGAAAAATCCCTAATTTCGCACCCTGTCTTATAAACTAATTGTCCATTATGTATTGGCTAACACCGTGTACACCACGTTGGCCGTACAGGAACTCTAGAACTCGTATCAATTACAAATTATAGGCTTGGGTAGCCTGTGATTTACCGTGACAGAGAAAACAGAGATTGAACTTCTTTCTGTATCAAATTGTCTATCATGTAATAGGGGTGGAATGATGCTATGACCCTGACCTGGAATATTTTGAATCGAAATTTTGTGACCCTCCCTACTGAGAACTCAAAAACCTGTTAGCAAGTGTTGCCCATTTGCCTGTTGTAAGAGCATTTTCCACCCATTTCAAAAAACTAACGCCCTTCTAAATTTTATGTTACTTATTACCTACAAAACAAGTTTCAATCAAAATTAAATACAGTGCTAATCATCAAGTTAATGCACCAGTCAATTGAAACCCCCACCTACCCCCCCTTCCCCCCGGGCAAAGGTTGGGGATAGTGGGGGAATTGATGCTCTATTGAACAAAATCAGTTGTTAGGGGGTGGGGTTATTGACACTTATTGAACCCCCACCTCGAGATGTCAGGGCTAACGTTGGGGATTTGACATGCAATTAAGACAACGGGTAACTCTGCCAGGGAGTCCACCCTGTATGTCCATGATGCCATATACCCATTTGTTGCATGGTACTTCAGTAATATACTCCCATAGACACAACATCCAACAATAGAGAAAGATAAGCTTCACATTTTAATGAACTATAAAATGGAAAGATAAACATCGAAAGCATGCACTCTTGACCTTGTCCTCCTCTTAGAGGATTAAATTACACTTAAATTTCATCAGGCATACAGGTTTATTTGTAATTTTTCTTTCAAATCATTGTGTTTGAAAGTTGTCAAAGTTTGGAACAAATAAGTCTTGAATTCTTTCTGTTTTTAGGTCTCAGACAATTCTAAAGAATTGTAAAGAATAATTCTACAACAGAAAATTTTCTACAGAAGAACTCTAAAGGAGAATTCTAAAAGAGAATTCTAAAAAAGAATTAGATAAGAAAGAATTCATAAGTAGAATTCTGAAAGAATTGTAATTTTTTTGAATGGTTTACTTGCTAGAAATTTTTGCCATGGACCCCAGATCTTGGGGAAAATGATGCTATTTGACGCACATTCACTGAAAATATGGCGCTATGGGGTGGGGCTTTTGCTCACATTTTACTTCAGTCTATGTCAAATCCACCCACCCTGGCCCGGGGGGAGGGGGTGGGGGTATTGATTGACTGGTGCATATCCCCTTGGGCCTTTCTGGCGCTCTCAAGATATCTAGAAATATATCAAATTCTGCTGTTTACACCTGAGTTGAAAGGCAGGGTGGTGTAAAGTGTAAACTGTCAAGTGTCAGTCCCTCTTCTCTAAGTTTTCTTTCTTTATTTCTAGGGGTTAGGGACCGTTCATTTTTTATGAGGTACATGTATGGGAGGGGGAGGCTGATGTGATTTAGGAGGCCTTCTCAAAAAACAGGCATATCTCCCCTCTACCCATTTTTTAAAATGTGACCCCCCTCCAACCATACTTAATTTTGGGGTGAACCCCCTCCACCTCCCACAAAAAAAAATAAAAATTCATGACTTCATACCATATATCACCTACTAAAAATAAAGACAGTTTGAACAATGAAGTTCACAACACGGAAAAAAGCAGAGGGGTTGGCGCAGTGGTAAGATCTCTGCCTCCCAATCCTGAGGTCCCTGGTTCAATGCCCGGCCTGGTCGAGGGTTTAATATTTGGGTGACCCGTTCTTTCCTGCTAAAGTTCGCTCAGCTTTCTATCCTTCCGGGGTCGGTAAAATGAGTACCAGCATACATGGACCGCTTTGAAGCGGCTGCCAGAGGCGCCTATATATGCTTCCGGTCCGCTGGGGGTAAAGCACCTTTGAGCATATTTATATGGAAAAGGCGCTATTTAAATGCACCACTTTCTTTTCCTTTACTTTACAATTCAAATTTTTTACATTTGGTGATAGATTGCTTCACTCATAAAAACACAGGCCTACAGTAACAATTCAGATTGAGCAAAATAATTGCGTTCTTTAATTTGAATATATCTCAGAGCCATAACTTTTCCTGATACAAACAATTCCAATTTTAGACCAGAAATTAGCCACTTAGTCGACATACATGTAGTTAATTACTTGGTGGCCATTTAATATTATAAGGACAGTATTGTATTTAGAAAACAAAATAACATTAAAAAGCAAGAGGCTACTGGTAGCTTATACTGGGGCCGAAGTAATAAGTTTTTTCGTAATAAGCCAAACACGATAAACCAAGGGCAACCTCATACACAGCGATAGTGTCAGTGTTCACCATGTACTTTGGAAAAATGCACCTCGTGTGATTCTATTATGAAACCCACTGCCTTATCAAAGCTATCATTCTTCCCCCTTCCCTCCATGAAGGAAAATTAAAAGAGAATCCTATATAGAGTAAAAGCTCATTTTAAAATTGTTCCTTCATAATAAACCCCCCTTTGTCTTCCAAAGTTGTAATAAGCACCCCCTCCATCAAGATGGGAAAAATATATATGAGTTGAAAATTATACTTAATAATAGAGTGCTTATGAACAGTGGATTAGAGTCCTTAATACGGCAACATTCATCTTTCAGGCATTATACAGTATCAAATTCCTGTTCATACTGTAATTCTGTTTTGTGTATAATTGGTAATGACGATTGTACATGCTCAACAATATCCCTTAAAATCTTCCACTTATAAACGTTGCAGTTGTTGTTTCATTTATTTATTACATTACATTAATTAATAATAGCTTTATTGATATGACCATTACAGTATTGTCAAAGCTTAATGATCTAACTAATACAATCTTACACTACACTAAAATATGGTATAGCATTATAAAAAACGTACATTATACGACAATTTTAAGAAACATAAGTTGTTCGTATTTCAAAGCAGTTGTAAACAAACAAACAAACAAACAAACAAACAAAGCAGTATCTTTGTAGCAACTTGAAATGTCTGGATTTAAGATGATTGATATAATCTCTTCTTGTGATAAGGATGACATTTCAGTTTTCATTTCCGTATTTTTAAGCTTTTTGTATATGCTTTCTCTTTGAGCCATATAAGTTTAAAATTCGCTTACAAAATGAATTTCGTGTTCTACCTGGACATGTTCATCTTCAATACAAATTAGAGAGTCAGACTAACGATCGAGTTAACAATTTGGTTGAGTTTGAGTTAAGTTTGAATTAAAATGAACCTCGGCTGAAAATCACTTTGATGATCATCGCTCTGCAGCAGACTTGTAGTGTACACTCGATCTCTTTCTTTAATCATGTGGAAGTCGAGCCTTTCGCAAACTGCCACCATTTAGTGACTGGAAATCGTTTGGACTCATCTTCACCCAATTGCATCTCATCCGAGCTTGATTCTGACTGATTATCGCTCGAATATTCCGGCTTGAAGCTAAAGGTTTCGGGCATTGAACTTTCTTTTGTCGCCATTTTTCTTTGCAGTGTTTTTGCTGGGGCCTGGGCACGGCATGCAACACTACGTCATAATTCAAGATGACGGCGGCTGGGAAATTTGAAGGGCCAAAAACGCAAAACAAATGGCCTGGCATTGGCGCTGTGGACAAAATTACAGCTCTTAAACCCCCAAACCATAATATGGAAACGTTAAAGTTTTAATTGACGGCCAAAGTGATTTTTAGCCGAGGTCCCTTTATGATTGAGTTACCTAAAACATTCGGATTCTTTTTATTTGTTTGGCGTATGAAACCTACTAACGGCTCCAATTTTTCTGCACTTTGTAACTTCATTAATGTTTATTAACCTTATTTTATTTGGAAATTCTACTGCAGTACCTGTATCCGCATGCTGTGATTCGATCACAGTGTCAGTAAGAACATCTGGTAGAGCATCATTTGTTTCATCTCGATTGGTATAATCTTTGCAAAAGTGAGAGGCAAATTCTGCTGGACATAATTTATCAACCGAAGCAATTGAACTTGGTCAGTTGCAGTACCGTTCTATAATGTTCGCCTTATTTGTATATTTGTACTGTAATAGAAGGATTTGGACGTTTCCTCTTGGTTATTTAAAAAGTTGACAGTAAATTGTAGTTTTAGATTAATAGTGCTCAGGGCTCTCGTTGATAACAGTGTGCTTTCGCAGCTGAAGAGATTACCCTGAGCCTTATAATTAAATAAAGGTTTATCTATCTATCTATCTAAAAGGAAAAGAGGAAACTAAACAATAGATTATATAATAATTAAATGGCTTTACTTGAAGCATGCCATTTGTCAAGGCTTTTCATTGAAATGTACAGTCTATACATAAAATTAATGGCTTACAGTGTAAGATATACATGTAAAATTGATCCTATTACCTACCCCCCTGGATCGCCTCTCCTTGCCATTTGATTTTGCAGTACTGTCGCAATAGCAATGCAGAAAAGCAAATGCCATAGCCATTAGTAGGTTTGATGCAAGAAGAATGTACTATAAAACCGATCTCCTGTGACCATACATTTTTACTTTTCCTAGATTGCTGAAATTTGTGATACATTTAGTAATGATCTGTTTAATACCATAATATACATGTGACACGTGTACAGTATCTTACTTCGTTGCTTTTTTAATCTTTAATAGTAGCTCGCAGCACTCCCCTTTACTATTAGTAACATGTATTGATGCAAACAAGAGAGCAAACTGGAAACATCCGTTTGCAAGTCTCCCAGAAATCTGTCGTTCGACACGGTTTTTGACTGACCAGTGCATAGCGCTAGTTACCTGTTTGGCGAATGCAATTCCTGTTTCGCGTTGTAAAACTCAGTTCAGCTGTCGTTTATATCCCCCTTTGTGTTCTGGCTTGTATTAAAAATGTCTCTAGCTCTCTTCTCGCTACTGTGCCTTCCAGTGAACAATTAATATGTCTTCCGCCATTTGTTCGAATTTGGCAACTGACGCGGCGTTCGTTCGAGTTTGGCAGTGACACTTGCAAGGGTTTTTCAGTCTCCTCACTTAAACCGCACCGCGGATCGAGTGTGGTTAATGATAACCAAATGCTAAGACTCTTGTTGTCTCTTCTGAACTTTTTATGTAATATATCAAAATTTCATCAGAGGTTCCAAACACCGAGAAACTGATGAAAACTGCGGTGTTTAAAACCTCTGATGAAAAACGAAGCACGAGTTTTTGATATGGCTTCTAAAACTTTTTGCACTTCTTTAAATTAGTAATCAGGAGGTGTTGTTTTGTGGTCCTATTTTTCCATGACATTGTTTGGTTAATATTAAAATTTTAAAAAATTAAAATGCGCGAAACCCTGCTACATGTAGTTGGAGTGAAGATGGCAGAGTCTTGTTTTGCGAAGACTGAATTCTTCCGATTTCCTGTTCAAAAACTGGAGAAGAAAAATCGAAATTAAGATTTTTAGAGAGTGGTAAATGAGTGGACAGGTTAAATTTCCCGTTATTGATTCTGGTGGTGCATTTAAAGACAGTGCGGAACTGCACAAAGTTCAGCTGTCGTCTACAGATCTAGCAAACATGGATGCCCAAACATGTACGTTAGACTACTCAGGTTGAGTAAATTTTTCCAGGAGGTCGCGAGTAGTAAAGGGGAGATGTATCCACCAAGGACCCTTTATGGAATTATGTGTGGCATGGCATTCAAAGACACCTACCTGAAATTATGGGAAGCGAAGCTGTAAATCCTTTAGAAGCTCTGGATAAAAGGTAAGAGAGGAATATGTTAATTGTTCATTGGAAAACATTATTTTTATGAATATTACAATTAGAAATTGATTGGTTTTTGACCTTCCTGTGTTTTTTATTGTAGATTTGCCATTTTCCGTCGTTGTCTTGATGCAGAGATGAAGGACAGCACCCGAAAAGGTGTGAGTTTTAAACAATGAAAGAAGAGAAGGAAGCTGTTGCAGAGGAGGACGAAGAAATGTTTTGGAGCGCGGGGTTATTTGGCAGTGGAACAGCTAAGCCATTATTAGATATTAAATGCGAAGTCCTAAGACTTTCGGAAATGTTACACCAGCGTACCGAAGAGCTCAACAACATCGAGCAGTACGCCCGACGTGACTGCGTGGAAATATCGGGTGTGCCGCCGGAAGAAGGTGAAGACACGGACGAAATTACAACCAAGATTGCCGCGCTCATGGATCTCGAAATCGATCCCAGTGATATTTCTGCCAGTCATCGATTGCCTGCGCCTCATTCAGATTCTTCGACATCAGCCAAGGATCCAGCACTGAGATACCCGAAATAATTGTTAAATTTGTAAGAAGAGATGTAAAGGAGCAGTTTTACAGAGGGCGAAAACATATCTCGGGAACATGACCACGAGGAATTTTGATCTCTCGAGATTCTCAGAGAACAAGCCTCTCCCCCAAAAAACAAGGAGCTCTTCAGAGATTGCTTTAAATTCAAACGCAACCATAACTTTAACTATATCTGGACACAATCAGACAGGATTCATCTTCGAAAAAACAAGCACAGCCCAGCTCGTAAAATATCAAGTCCTAAAACCTTGCAAGATCTTTCAAGACAAGTTGCAGCTAAGTAACTGTGTAGGTGCTTGACACTAATATGTATGGGAACAATTTCCCCTTCAATTCTATTGTCACTAATGAGATTACTGAACTCTCTTTCAATTCAAATTCTTACTGTTTGTGTCCAAACAAGTCATGCAATTGCTTTGATTCATTACCTAAATTGAATCTAATATCGAATCTTTTGAATATTCCCAGTTTTGCAATTGATGTTGAGAATAACCTATTACATCAGGTGAATTTCATGTAGTTTTCAGTTCATGACTTCCATAGTAGGCGAGAAATCAGCCATGTTTTTTCGTTGAATGATTCATTTGTTTTGTTTCATGTAAATCTTAGAAGCCTGTCTGCAAACTATGATGATTTGATTATTACTTTCTGACCTGAAGCACAATTTCAATATCATCGGGATCTCTGAGACCAGAATACTGATGGGGAAGAATCCAGTTGTCATTAATGTTACTGGGTATTTGCCGTTTTATTCTCAACCAACACTACATAATGCAGATGGTGTTGGATTTTGCATTCATAGAAGTTCTGACTTTCACCCTAGAGATGACCTTAGCTCAACTACCGAGGATTATGAATCACTATGGATCGAAATACACACTAAATCCCACAGTAATATAGTATTTTCTGTTATTTACAGACATCCATACATCCATATAGTAATCTTGAGAAGTTTTCTAGCTACCTTACACAAGCTATGGAAAAGATCTCAAGAGAAAATAAGTACTGTATTTTGATGGGTGATTTTAATATTGATTTGCAAAATTTTGAAACACACACACCCCCAAATGATTTTATATGCAATATGGGAGTCTACTGCTTCCAATCACATGTTATTCAGCCTACCAGAGTGACAGACCACTCTGCTACTCTGGTAGACCATATATATTTTAATTCATGTGATCACTTTACAATTAGTGGCAATCGACTTACTGACATATCTGACCATCTTCCAAATTTCCTCATAATAAACAAGATTTCCTGTAGCTACCACAAACCAGTGATTTATCATAGAGACTATTCAAATTTTTATGAAGATAAATTGGAAGAAGTCCAACAAATCAACTGGGAGATTGTCCCCCCTGATACAAACGATGTCAATCTCATATTTGATGCTTTCTATACAAGAATTTCCCATCTCATTAATAATCATGTTCCTTTAAGGAAACTTAGTAGAAAAGAAAACAAACTGCAGCCTAAACCATGGATAACTAAAGGTCTAAGGACCTCAGTTGCTCTGTAAATTAAATTATGCAAGAAATATCTAAAATCAGAATATTTACTGTTTTGAAAAATGTAAATCATATAGCAATAAGCTAAAATATCTAATACTAATCAGTAAAAAATCATATTGTAGTAGATATTTTTCAGCAAATCAGAATAATATAAAAGAAACATAGAAAGGCACTTAAAAACAGCTGATAACACTTCTACACTAGGAAGATTTGTATCAATAACTTTTCTGTAAGTCCAAATGTAATTTATTTCGAAGAAAATGCATGAAAAACTTTCCACGGAGGTACTACAGATCTTAAATATGAACTGAGAAACGTGAAGCATGTTTGCCACGAGAGATTGGAAAACATGAGCGGTGTTTAGTGCAGTTGTATCAATTGTACATTGGATTGATCGAAAACCTTTCCAAAAGAAATGAAGCTTTCTATTTCAGGCCTAAGTCGAAAACTTTGTCTTTTGAAAATAGTCCGATAGGGATCAACACCTTGAATTCTATTTTGCCTAATTTGTGCAGACCTGTGGGAGTAAAAAAAGACCGCCCATTGTCTGCGTGTAGTATGTATTTCGAAACTGTTTAATGGTGGTGTAGAAGAGAAATTAATTAGAGAGAGAAACGGGCACAAAATCTAAAATATTATTTGCTTGTGAGAAAACAAGCGAGTCAAAAGTTTCTCATGTATCATCTTTATTAGGAGAAGAAACTAACACTTATAAGACGTAAAAAAAGGAAGGAAATTTAAAATGTAACAAAACTGAAGTAAAAAGCTCCGAAGGTCGTTCAATTTTGAACTCTTGCTCATTTACAAATTGCGATGTCAAACTGATTGTTGTGAACGAAGCTAAATAAATAAGTATTGTTACTGAAATTAAACTGAACTATTGTCCTTGTGTTTAATTTGCTTTGTGTTGATGCATGGATCTTGATGTCCAATGCGGAGAATACAGATGAAAGCCACGCGTCGTTTGACTACCTGATCATAAACACGTGTGGTTTTCATCTGGGTTTCATTGGGTATCAAAACTCGTGCACATGACGAATTTAGCCATTTTTATTGGCAGTAGAACTTATGAATTATTGTTGCGAGCGAGCGTAGCGAGCGAGCAGCAACAAAAATCGTGACGGGTTTCCTGTGGTCAATCTGGCCGAGTAGGCTTAGGCACAACTGTAATAGCCATGCCATTTTGGACTGGCTGGCTGGCGATAGATGATTTTGTAAACACGCGGTACAATGGTCAGCGGTAGCCAAACTATAACTATGCATGCGATAAAAATATCCTGCAAAGCAGGTTCTCTCTTATACAGTAAACGCTCTGTTAATCCCGGAACGCGAGCGAAGTTAGGCCAGTCCCTTTTCCAATTTCGTGCACGGCCAAAACATAGCTAAACTGAACAGGCCACTCCGTGGGCCTGCCGACAAAAAGTGGCCGTATGCTTTTGCAGGAGAAGTGAGAACTGCGAGAAAGCGGTAAGTGATGAGACTTGAAAGTCCTTACATATGCCACTGCCAAACTGGAACAAACGCCAGCAGTCAAACTCGAGGAAATGCCAGAACGGCAGAAGACACTGAAATAGGCATAGTGGATTTATAGTGGAGAGAAGATAGACGTTTGCCAGCCGGAACACGAATTGAAACAAACGAAAGCTACACGAAGTTCTACAAAGCGGAGCAGGAGGTGATTCCCTGCTAGCAGGCAACTCAAGACAGCACACATAATCTGACTTTCTTTATTTCGTGTTTTCGAGTTCACAGTATAGAAAATAAAATATTTATGAAGGATGTTTTTCGTTCACTCTAAAGTAAACAAACTGAAATGAGTCATTACAAATTACAGCAAATTTGTGAGATCACGTCACGCGTTTTCAAATTAATTAGTAATTGCTGCGCGTAGCAACACTAATCGTGACGGGCTTCCTGTGGTCAATCTGGTCGAGTAGGCTTGGACACAACTGAAAAAGCCATGCCAGTTTCAAAGTCGATTTTTGGACTGGCTGACTGACTGGCTTTATGGCGATGGATGATTTGTGAACACGCGGTACATTGATCAGCAGCAATGTGCATGACTATATCTTGGAGGAAAAGAACTGTGCCAAAACGGTTCTGGATCCATACAGTATGATACACAAAAAGTTCAGAAGATACAACGAGAGTATTACCGTTTGGTTATCATTAACCACACTCAATCTACAGTGCGGTTTTCATGATCTTGAAATTGCCACTGCAAAACTCGAATGGACGCCGCGACAGGTCCAGCTGCCAAACTCGAATCGAAGAAATCTGAAATGATTTTGGCAGAAGATACAGGCATACAGTAGCGAGAAGAGAGCAAGAAACGTTTGATAGCCGAAACACGAAGGGGATATAAACAAATGTTGCACAAAGTTTTACAAGTTGGAACCCGTGTCGAACGACATACTTCCGGAAGACTGAAAACAGACATTCCCAGTGTGCATGCTCTCTTTTTTACACAATGCATGTTATAACTGTTATATATTTCCAACAGTTCCAATAGTGCTTGCTTGATATTTTGTTGATGCTTTGATACTTTGTTTAGTTGGTGTTAAAATATTTTTCTTGGCATTCTATTGATAGATCTTATGTCGGAATTTGGTTTGTATTAAACAGCGGTGTACCATTTAAGAAGCTGTCACTTTGAGTCGCTAAGATCAGAACGCGCGAGAGACATCTTTGTTTATATGAATACTTGTTATCATTATAATAAATAAATAATTTTCGCATTTGAAAATGATTCAAATAAAATAATATTTGTCGAAGTGACTCCCTGTAGTCTCATCTGAATGCCAGCAAAGTTTGAAATATGTCGCTGACCGCTTCGCTCGCAGCAATTATTATTATCGTCATTTGTGATATGATTAGTTTCATTACTGAGTTGTAGATGTGTGGAAAGCCTGTAAAACAAGCTGAAAACCTTATGTCGCTTTTAAACTTTAATGTTTTCTTTTTCTATTAAAATGACAAAATTTTTGTCGCCCTGTGCGTGCGTGCGTTCGTTGTTAACTTTTCCACAGGAAGCCCAGATGAGCCTCACGTTTTGCGGTTATATTGCTATTAGCAGTATTAGTGAC
>JAOBYH010096767.1:0-11397 GCA_025403525.1 Umimayanthus kanabou
TTAAAAATGGGCCTACTTATAGGGCTTGTATCTCGGGGAGGGGCTTATAAAAGACAAAGTTTAAATTGAGGTAGCATCGTGCAGTTAATGACTGCGGTCCTTGCACTAATATGAAGTAAACGTTATTGCTGCAGGTTACCATACAAACTCCAGTACAAACTGTTTTTTCCCAAACACCGGTTTTTAACAGAGGACGAGTATACTCATCAGTCACAAGTGGCAACAATAAAGGCTTTGGACGATTTACGCCAGTACTGCAGTAGCCCTGAATGTGACACGTGGAAAACTGTTAGCAGACTTAAATCACCCGGAAGGTAAAGAAATCACCAGTCGATAGAATTATCTTGGTACGGCTGACGTCTCTCTTTAATAACGCTGCACTACCGTATGAAATTTTTCTATTGCAATGGAGATACTCAAGTGTAATTGAAAAACTGTAATCACTTCTGGAAAGAGCGTGTTCAATGAGCAAAATAACTAATTTTAAGCAGTGTGTTTTAAGGTACTAAACTTTTGTGTAGACATTTCTAGATCGTGTTATGAATTATTGCGCAATTCTTGCATTCGCGGAGACCAACATTTACATGCCGCTAAATGTTTTCAAAATATTGTTGTTTTCTTTATAATAACTTACCTGTATACACGATAGTAAACTCTGGCTCAAACTTTGCATTTTTGCCAATTTTAACAAGGTTTTTCCAGTAGTGTTAATAGTTTTACTAATATCGCTAAGATTAGTAGCTTTAAATTGACAAAAAAGTGAAACGGTTAGTTTTCTTCTTTTTCAGATTTGCAAAGTTTGTCTCGGAGGGAAAGCATTTTGACGAAGAAGAAATACGCTGCTACGAGTTCATTGACGAAGACTCGTCAAATTCCTTATTTACTGAATTAGAAGACAGTGAACCGGAAGAAGAGCTTCCGGCCAATTCGAATCTTTATTGGAGAACGTGACGGCGCTACTATAAACCATATATAGTCTTTTCAGAAAAAGTTATGATCAAACCACAAGCAGCCCCAGCTGACAGTTGACATAGGTGATTGAGTCGATTTTTAATATTAAAACTTTGTATCGGACTAATATCACTTTCTTAAAATTGTTAATAACAAATAAAGCTTTCTTAACACACTTGTGCTTCCATTTAGGACTATTGAGGTTAGAAAGCTTTTAATATTTGTGGCATTTACACCAAATGGCAAGTATTATTTAACTAATACTTATGCCCATACGAAGTCTTATAAAATCGACTCAATCACCCAGATCGTGCTATACACTAACTCTCAGCTTTGGCTTCCTGTGAGTGTGATCAAACGAGAATGAGAGTTATTGCTTCCTCACACATCATCCCTCAGCCCTTCCTTCTTGTCATTCCACTCTCCCTCCCTTGGGTTTATTTTTCGGTCTTGCTCCACTCTCTGCTCCTCGAGTGCTCGTCCAATATGGCCGCCAGGTCAAATTTTTTGACGTACTTTTTCATCCTAAAACAAGACCGTCCGGCTACGGAAACTGTTTCCACAGATTCTTGTACGCCAGTCTTCGAGTTTGAACTCTGCCCGAGGCAGTCAATCCAAATGACGGGCTGTTTCGCTCTAGGAACGCCTTACTGGGTTTGAAGTTATTACCAGAGGATTTTGTTCTACGGATTTTGTTTCTTCATGTGCATGTTATCAATCTCGTGACGCCTTCTGGGATGGCGCCTTGTGAGCGGGCGAGATAGCGCGTGCTGATTGGTTAGTACGATTCTTACCACTTCCGTTTACTGTTTAGCCGTTCTAGGCAAATGACTTCGAGAATTCACATGGATTTTATACGATCATTTTGAGCTTTTTTTCGTAAGCATGGATTTTTGTGTTCTTTCCACTTCGCCGTAAGAGCCTAACTTGTCAAGAAGAAGTATATAGGAACAGTAATTTTCTTTTGTACGTAGTACTGGCTTTGTTTTAAAAACTCATATCCATACGTATATTTACCTAACATTAGGATCGTACGTTTTGTACTTATATTGACCAGTTAACATTTTTAATAAAGAGCTGAAATATGAGTGTGCGAATGAAGCCATGCAGCCGACAAGATTTACACAAGACGCGCGTAAGAAACTTGTTTCTATGTACTCAAGTTCCAGTTATTACAAAAAAGATAACAAACTCGCTTTTGGGGTGGGGGGTGGGGTGTAGGTTGTAGTAAATGATTTTCTGGGTCCAGTTGTTCAACAGACAAATTTAAAGCTATCCAGTGGATGACAGCTTTGAAGTTTTATATCTTTGAACAACTGGAGCTGCATCAACATATTGTAGAGAATAGAAGAACGGACTTTTACTTGTTATAGATAGCTTTTACAGCTTTTAAAGTGTAGTACTCGTCCACCTTTTGAACAATCAAAACTCGCTGTAACTAACATCAGTTAACATCATCTGGTTATGATGGGCAAAATCGATTAATATGGATTGGTTATAGGCAACATCAATTACTCCGATTATAACGCAACCGCTGCTAACAGTATTCAGTATAAAGGAGGCTTGAGATGAGTATCGACAACATTAGGGCCGTTTGTACGAGAGAAAATAAGATGCGACTAAGCCAGACGCAAACTGCTCCATTTATACGAGCAGTTTCACGTCCAAGGTAAGACGCGTCTTAGATAAGAACAGCTCAAAACCCTAGTCCAGCAAAAGTTACGACTAAGACGCGAATTACGTTAGACGCGAACTGCTCTATTTATACGAGCAGTTTCACGTCCAAGGTAAGTCGCGTTTTAGATAAGAACAGCCCAGCCTTGGTCGCAACTAAGCTAAGACGCCGCGAACGTGCATTTTTGTACCATTTATACGGCGAACTGTTCGCGTCTTGGCTAAGTCGCGTTTTATTTCTCTCGTATAAATGGCCCTATTGTCTTCAAAACAAAATAGACGTTTCTCAGCACGACAAGACATTTTCGTTTCATTTGCGCGGCATATTAACTAAAGTAGTGAAACGTTTTAACTAATTCTCACCTTATACAAATTACTTTATTTGGAAGCAATACCGTATTACAAAAAATGATAGTTCTTAAAACAGGCGTCTTTACATTTTTTTTATGTCAAAGTTAACTTTTAAGTTAAGCCGGATTTGAAAATTCTAGCTTTGGACATCTGTTTCAAGATTTTTAAACATCTACCCGCAGTTACACATATAGATACACCTTATTCAACAATTCGATTTATATCCAACGCCAGCTGTGATATCCCGGCTTTTAAGTTCTGTTGAGGCTACCTCTCCACCATTTTTCTCAGAGATCCGTCACTTCTTCGATCGCTGTGGGAGCAAATATAACCGAATAACATAAGAATATAGTCAAGCTGCAGGTTTGATAAGAGCGGTGCCGCAACCAATATTTAGCTGCTTAATGAGTAAATTAGACAATTACAGTAATCGTGAAGTTAGATTTATGGAATGTTCCTCTCCTCTCCTCTCTCCTCTCTCCTCTCCTCTCCTCTCCTTACATCTTCTCTTAGTATAGTTTATTTTCCATTTCAATTATTTTATTTTCACTTCCTCTCTTTCCTTAACTATTCTAACTTTGCAAGTATATCATAGTTGCTAACAAACATGACATGGTTCGTACCGGCCAAAACTGGAGGAAAACAACTCTGCCACTCGCCCCTTTCGATGCTGCCATCATCATTGTAGTCACACGATTTGAGGAACCCGTACACACAGTTCTCCACTTCAAGTAGATGGTCCATTACGATCTTGATCTCTCGGGGATCAAGGATATCGTTCTTGTCCAAATCACGGCTCTCAAACTCCCACTAAAGTACAGATATAACAGATAAAATTCCCAGTTCAACACTGAGTATTAGAGTTTTAAAACGAAAAGAACTATAGAAATCGAATAGTATTGTTCAGTCAGAAAATAAATAAAGCTGAAAGCAAAGCGTGTCAAAACATAGCACAAGCTCATAAAATTGAAGAAATGGTGAGCTCGTAAAATGTCAGCAGTTACATCCAATGAGCAAGCGCAACAAATGAAACCAGTTTTTAAAAATGTGTTTGACACGCTTTATTTCTGCTAAGATTCTGAAGGAAAGCTCTCACATGCTCAACAGAGAATCGACACGATTGCGGCAGAGCCTATCTTTCGGGTTAGTCGAGCGGATAAAAGAGAGGATCTGTTAGCAGTGTACAACTCACTGTACCACTACTAAATTCTCCCAACTCCTCCCCTCTTGGATCCCTTCCATACTCTCTAGCATGCACCAATCTTCGACCTACCATAACAATATCAGTCTTCTCGGCGTGTGTCATGGCGTTCATCCGCTGATCTTCCATCTTGAAGTTTGGGTTTATTTTTGACTCCTTGGCTGCCATAATGAACTCCATGTACCGATCGTGGAACTCCATGAGCTGTTCAACGGGGCACGGCTTCACAGCCTTGGAATCTGGTTCAGATAGTTGACACATTCAGTTACACTACATACCTGGAATAGGTTATAGTTTAGCTCCTACCTGACCCGTATTTAAATATTAACTCCAATATTTCATCAAGAACTAAGAACATACATGTATTTCTTCCTCTCAATTTTCTCCAAACATTTCAATATATTTTGAATATTCCTCAACTACCGTATTCCTACATTTAGCCCCCCGCCTATTACAAGCCCCTCTTCTACTAAACGTCCAGTCTGAAGCGCAAAAATATAAACTCGCACTCCTAAGAGCGGTATTTTTTCTTGGTTAAAATTTCAGTGCAGAAATATGCGGCAACTTGCGGTCTCGTATGACGTACATTTAATAATCGAATGTCGATCTTTAAACATCACCGTTAATTGTGTTGTATCTTTTGAAAATTTCGGTTATGATAAAGTTCATATGTAGCAGCTTTTTTTTCTTCAGTAGTTCATTGTGTCGCCTCGGTAACTATGAATTTCCAAAGATCAAGAAAACTTACCAACCACCCTTCTTATAATCGCCTAGTCCAAAAAAACACTGAAGAAGAATAAGCCCCACGAAGGCTTAAAAATGTGAAACACTGTATACGCCATATACGGTACTTGGTCCCAATGATTCAAAACTTTGGATCGTCAAATTCAAACCGAGGTATCGGCAAGTTATGACGTCATCACTGAAGTGGAAACTTCGAAAGGATAAGCGCACTCTTAATGTGAAGTCGAAAGGTTATTTAAATGCTTTTAAAATGAAAAATGAACAATTGTGCCGTCTACAACATTAAATGTCTCACCTTGTATACATTTCCCCTTGTTTCCCACCTTGACGACAATTCCATTGCGGCAGGCAAACTTGCGCATTTCGCACGGGCTGCTGAACTGCATTCCAAACACGCTGCAAACTGGGTCCGACTCCTTGGGACAGTCCGTGGTACATTCGCACACGGTTGACCTATCCTTTTTCACTACACACGTCTTACCATGTCGGCAGAACTTGGTGTGACATGGGTCTGGAAATGCACACAAAAAAGCTGACATAAGTTTTAGTGCTTGTTTGTTTTAAAACATATAGAGTCGTTTATTCAATAAAAAATAAGACGCGACTTACGCTAGACATGAACTGACCCATTTATACGAGCAGTTTCACGTCCAAAGTAAGACGCCTGTTAGATAAGAACAGCTCAAAACTCTAGTCCAACATAAGCTAAGATACGACTAAGCTAAGGCGCGGAAATGCATTTTTGTACAATTTATACGCGTCGTGTTTTACTTTCTCCTTAATCTTAATGGTTAAATAAATTCGAAGCACAATATTTAAAAAACAGAAGACGTTTGTGTGTGCGTCTACACGTTTATCAAAATCTCATGGCAAGATGAAAGAATACTAAAGGAGCTTGAAAAGTACTTCAGTTCGCTTCGTGCTTCCACATTGTCGCGTGTTTCTTTGTTTTCAATTTTATGTTTTCTAGCAAATGACAAGAACGTCAGGTGACTGAAAAAACTGTTTTCCCAGATTGCAAAGTAGTTGCCATTGCTCACTTCCTTCATTTTCGGATTTTGTGGGAATAGAGGAAACGTCTTGTGTCAAGATTGGCAATTAACTGACATTATTACTTATTATTGGTTATTACTCTGTTAAACGCAGCCGACATTTTATTTACAACTGAGGGATGAGGATGATGGATCCCCCATCCATTTCCCCCAAAAGGCAGGTCCTTTAAGAAATCAAGAATTTTAACCCTGAGTCCTCTCAAATAAGTGTTCTGATATTGGCGAACCAAGATTTTATTCGAGTAATACGATGTGCACTGCGATATTGTCAATCTCAGATTGACAGACTGAAACATTTGCATTTATTTGTTTTAGATTTACAATATATATTCGATAATATTGATTTGATATTTTCTTGTTTCCGCAGCCCAGTGCCGACGTCATTTCAAACAAAGAAAAACAAATTCAAACACAAGTGTTGATATGATTTCTACCACAGGCACCGTCTACCGGCCTTTAACACGTCTTACCTTCTGGCTCTTCCGCAAAGATAGTAACCTGAAAAAAAAAAGAAGGCGCAAAGATGACATTAACGGACATTGGTTTGTCTATTCTAGAAAAGCAAATTAAATGCTAAAATGTTTTCATATTTATAATTTCATATTTTTATTGCAATCATTATTATTACTATAATTACTTTTACTATTACTATTATTATTATTATTATTATTATTATTATCATTGTCCCCGAAATTTAGTTAAAACAATCACTGAGTGGAATCAACTTCCCACTGACATTGTACCCAGTTCCTCACGGTTCACCCCACACTTTATAAAATGAAAAAACGGCTTCACCGGTACTATGACATGTGCAAAGTTTCACATCTGAGATGCGGGTATATTTGACTCACGATTGTATAAATAAGATTCACATCTACGACGACTTCTCAGTTCTTCTTGTCCACAAAATACAAATAACCTAACTACAAGGATCCTTACAAGTATTAATGTCCATTTATCACACGGGTAAAACCGGGGTCAAGCGAGTACGGGAGAGTCGATGAAAGTTGATAAGATTTCAAACTCTCACTCTCGTTTGACCGACAAGTCTCATACTCTCTCATCGACTCTCGAGCGCTCTTATCAACTTTGAACATGTTCAGAATTTCGATGAGAGTTGATGATAGTTTCACACTTCTGTGAGTGACTCTTGTGACCGTGCGCATGAGAGTTGAACAAAACCCTCATCCACTGACACCAGGTCACTCATCTCTCATGCAAGTTTGATCCGGGCTAAAGCCTTAGCATACAAGACCATGACAAGACAAAGGTATCCTCGGAAACCAGGAGAAAATGAAGTAGAAATAGAGAAAAACTTGAGACAAAATATACAATGTGGAAGAACGATTACTTCTAGTTCTGAGAAGGCCGCCCGTGGCCTTGGATACGGTATACCGTCGGTAATGTGTGCATCGAACAAGTCAGTGTAGCACTCATGCACACGGATGCTATCGATAATCGAACACACGCTTCCATGCACGCATCAGCTTTCTAAAATCTATTTCTTAGTAACGCACTCTTATTGCACGTTTTTTGTAGGCTAGGGACTATTTGAGAGGCTAGTTTTGAGAAAAAACTTGTTTCTTCTGCGTTGGCGAGTAAATCGAGTAAACAGTCGGATCTGACGAATGGCTAATGCTCGAAACGTCAGCATTACTGTTTACACGAACCTATACAGTGAATAACATAACATACCAAGCCTTGTTGATCAAACTTATATAGAGGGATATTTTGGACTGCATATACACAAACTGACGTCACAATAACTGATTGACTTAATTCCATTCATAATTAAATATTTCATTTTAAGTGTGTGTTCACCTATCTTCTGTTGCCAAAAGCTTTCTTCTCAAGTCTGTGATCCATGCCTTCGGCGACTATCACGAAGTTGCCCCTAGGCTATAGTACCCACGGTTGCTGTACCCTTGGCTTTGATTTCAGAAAGCATTTGCATAAAATATATAATCAACACCCATACACCGTTTTGGCTGACATACCTGTAAAATATCTTTTCTGTGAAAATGATTGGCACCACAAGGTGCATTTTCACTTGAGCAACGCTTGAAAGAAGGATCCACCCTAGGTGCTTCAGGAACTGAGACTTTGCTCATAATCAGTCAGACGAAAATATGGGAGACCGACCAAAGGCTGGCGAAGCGAGCCAGCGTCCGATGTTTATATCGCCCCGGGTATCGCCCAGTATTATGAGCGAGTTTTTCCTCTGGCACCCAGGGTGGCCAGAGGGATCTGTCTGTAAACTACTCATAAGCTTGCCACAAACATTTCAGTCAGCGGTTCTTAATGAACCAGATCTTCCTTTTGTGTCGTTACAACTAAACCCTAAAACATAGTGCCAGTATAAGTTGAAGTTTGTCTTTCCCATCTCAATACATATAGCTAAAAGATTGTTATTACCTTTCAGAATTCAGAAAGGCTTTCAGGTATTCATATGACCCGTTTGTTATGTTATGTTATGTTATCAATGCGCGCATCTCCTTTGTGTTATCTTTCCTGAAGGAAAGTTATGTGGATAGCTGAAGATGAAAAGTTTATCTATTCAATCATATCTTTTCGATGGCCAAAAATGTTTGCCGGGCAAAATTGGCGGAAAAGAAAATCTTTGATAGACTTGCCAGAGGCTGTCTAACTGAATAGAAAACTACAGGAAGTTCGTCGGAAATTTAGCCCCTTGAAAAGATAAGATTCGCATTCTGTATTTCAGCTGATTTAGTTTCGCGTTTTCATGTTCTCTATCAGTTGTAGTACAGGTCTGCAGTTAAGAAAACACACGGAACCCTAAACACTCAAAACAACACGACAAGTGATTGCAAATATAAATACAAAATGCAATAAGACAACAAGTTAAGCCACAAGTTTGTCATCGCTTCAGCTTCAGTCAACGTTCAGCAAATATCCCATCGCGCCTGTCCCAAGACAAATATTCGAATCATTCTTCATGAGATTTCAGTTGGCATTTTCTCGTCACGAGAGCCTCGCAATTTCGTATCAAACAAATGGAAGCTATTGATTGAATTTTTGGATGCCGTTCCATTCAGAGCTTCACATGTGACATTTGTAATGTAGCAGGCTATTCAAAAATCCCCTTCAAGACTTCTGCTCTGAAGAGTTTTATCACAAAATAAACACCACTTCATGTCTGCATGGTATTGTCATTTGACAGCAATTCACACCACAGAGCAAAGGCAGAAGTCGTTCTAGATCAGATTCACAAGTGATCCATTTGTACATTTTAAAGGGAGTGCCAAGGAAGCACTATAAACCAACATTTTATCCGCGAATTAGTCTGATTTAGTCTTTGGGCTTTCTTAGTAGTAATTCCTTGAAATCACTCAAATCATGTTGAAACGAAAGTAGATCACGAACATGTCGGGGAATTTCATGTTAAGCATTTATTTCCAAGGCGGTCCCAAAGGTTCATTGTTGAAGTAGGTGTTCAAACGTATATAAAACAAAAACTGTGAAAATTGAAAAGGCCAAAGTAATTTACGTTTTTCCTCTCCCTTTAACATTCCCGAGCGCTAGCTGTCCTATGCTTTAAAAATATTCTCTGACAATGATGTCCTAATTGCTCTAACAACAAACTCTATATTCAGTATTGCACGTATGACCACGTATCAATAAGTTAAAATAATACAGAAGTGTTAGATGTATCAATGGTAAAAGATAGCAATCGTTTCAGGCTAGATGACTTCCTTCGAACAGCTAGTAATTAAACACAATAGAATTGAATATCTTTCTACAAATAAAGAACAGCTCACCAGAAAAGCTACCAGCAGTACCAAAGAAATGCCTTTCCTCATCTTGAAAACTTGGGAATACGATTTACTACCGAAATCCCTCTTCTCAGTGTAGTCAAAGGAATAACTATGGTGTTGCTGCGCACTGTCGATTGCCCCCTTCGAAATGGAGAATTACGGGAAATGAAAAGCGTTCCCAACACAAGCTGTCACTCTCTTCTCTGCATGCAGATCAATGCAGACAGAGCGCTGTTGTGTAACAAAGTATGTCAAACAAGATCTCACATTACATCGGTTCCGGAAAAGGTGGGTCAAAGTGATCATTTTTGGCCTGGGAGGTTCTGAGTGCGGGTACTTGCAGCTTGCAAAAAATGTTAATCGTAGTGTTCCATTTGTATTTGTACCTGGGTTATATCGCACCCATTTGTATTAAACGCTTGTGATATGATTTTGCAGTATAGACTTGTACATTTTGCAGTTCTGCTGTAAAAGTCTAAAACATGTTATCTTGTGGATTAGAGACTGCTCTGTCCTGCTACTACGAATAACGGGGCGATATAGTTTATATTTGAAGATAGTGAATTGATTGATTGATTGACCAAATATACCAATAAAGCAATTAAGGTAACTAGAAGAACTGAACGAGGTCAGGACGAGTTAAAAAAGACACGATCACAGGCAACCCAAGCTGCTCGTAGTCTAACCCAAGCTTACTGTTGGTGTTTTGAGGCCGGGTTGCGCGATTTTTAAATCCCTTAAAAGGGACTTTGTATAGGATTTCCGGGATCGAGCAATTTATAAGACATTGTAAGATATTGCTCTGAATGATGAAATAAAGTCGACTTACCTCTAGTTTATCGTGTATCTTTCTGTTTTGTCATGTTTGGGCCATGGGGCCATTGGCAGCCATTTTAAGCGATTCATTGTCAGATAGGTTCGCCGAGTAGGAACTTGTCTGACGAAAAACCTTATGCCGTTCTAAAAATCGCTCGATCCAGGAGTTACACACTATAAGCTTGGGATGCCTATGACAGGACCAGAGTCCCTCGTATGCCACGCTGCGACCTTTTAATTGTTCAAAGCTAGTTTCAAAAGTTTAAAAATTGCCTCACATTACGTTAACGTAAACGGGATTCTGCTCTCCAGGATTAAGTCGTTTTAAGGCGTTTATAGCACCATAAAAAAGTCATATAAATTGTAACATTATTGCCAACAAATCGAGCAACAAACGAGAAAATGACAAAAAAAGCCACAAAATTTTTAAAATCTACCGAGCTTTATCAAAGCTACCAGTATTTTAGTAAAACTGTGCGAGAACTTTGCCAGATAAGGCCACGTAAAAAATAGGTGGTTAGAAATCCCGCCCGACAGTCATCATTGACTACAGTCTATTATGATAGATATTTTGATAGGACAAAGGATTGACCCGACGATTAAATACCGGATGCTCTATCTCAAAAGGTTTTCTTTTGTCAGTTTTTTAGAGTTTTAAAATGCCAGTGTTGATATCTTCGTGAATTCTTCTTATACACTCCTTTTCTTATATAAAAACCTTATTATATATAAGCCCTGTTTACACGGCACAAACTAACCCGGGTTAAAACTAACCCGGGTTAGTTTCTGTCGTGTAAACACTGCTAACCCGGGTTCGACCCGGGTTAGTTTG
>JAOBYH010096878.1:0-11396 GCA_025403525.1 Umimayanthus kanabou
AGTTAGAAACACTGAGTGAGCAGAGAAGAAAATCAAAACTGTGCCGCACGTGTTTTATGACAGTGCCGAAGTGTAAATTGACATGATGGAAACAAGAACAATTTAAGAACAATTGAGGCTCAATTTGCGCAAAAACTTAAGAACAACGAGCCTCGGCCAAAATTTACTGGTTCTTATAAAATAAAAAAAGCGTATATCGTTATATAAAGTTCATATACTGAATTGTTTGTTTCAAATAGAACTATCGATAAATCGTCTGACGTTTCTAAGGGGGGGTGGGGGTGGGGGTGGGCGTCCCCAGGGAAACGTCAGATTGACGTTTCTCGTGGAACAAATCGATATGTGTGGCTTCCCTTAGCATGAGGATATGCTCTCTCGACGTCCGACTCTCAGTAAGCCAGTAAGGAAGAACTCAACCGTTGCATCAGTGAAGTTGACTTCTCTCTCTAGAATCCCTTCCCTCCCTCACATTCATCAGACAAATCGAGTAATTTCTTCAGTCCGAAAAACAGAGATCCGCACCTGATCTCTTTGAAAAAGCTGCTTGGTTTTCAAAACCCTATAAGTATTGAAAGGAGAGCAATGTAAAGTTGTGATGCACTTGAAACTTCTTCCATCAAATTCGTGGCCATATTCCCATCAGATACATCTTCTCCAAGCACATCTTCTTCCTCCCAAATCCCTTCTCTGATTCCCCAAAATAGGTCACATGGTACAAAATCATCGCCGATCGATCGCAAAGGCTGTTTCTCCGCCGTTGTTACGTCCCTAACGGTCGCAGACCTGCCGTAAAGATAAAAAAAACGTTGCTATCTTTACGGCTTGTAAGAATACTGCTCTCAGTTTGCCTTCCCATGCAACTCTCTAACACGTCAAGCCAATGCTAAATAAATATATTGTAAATGGGACTCCAGACTCGATTAGTTTTTACTACATCTAGAGTCCCAGCACTCATACTATTTGTCATTTCAATCCTTGTAAATCCGGCATTATCTGCAAAATGAGTGAACTAAAATATTGTTGTTGTTGTTGTTGTTGTTGTTAATGTTATCGCGCTGTTTCTAACTTTAAGTTTCCCATTATCCTTTTTATAGTACGGTGTTTCATGAAAATCAGGAACTCGCGAGGAGCTAATCCAGGCTCAGAACCACCAGCTCTGAAACTACTCAACTCATTAACATGAATTTCTTCCTTTATAGTTTACGGTGTTTCATGCAAATCAACGGGCTACAGAAAAAAAGTGAGTCCGAACAACCAGCTCTGGTGCTACTCAACTCATTCAAAACATGAAAGTCTTTCAAACCAGCTGCTCCAAAAACACGTGCAGGGGCGTAGCCAGGATTTTCCCTTGGGGGGGGGGGTGAGGAGGGGGGCAAGTGACTGTTTTTATAGAGAAATGTTCACTTCTAGTAGACAGACTGGGACGTACCCCTGTGGCTACGCCCCTGTCGTGGAGTTTCCTCCCCCGAGAATCATGAGTGCTTGCGATAACTTCCTTCTCAATAGAAAATATTTCCTGGTTTCTCTCATCAGCGCCCGCATTCAGTCAAAAATGCTACCTCGTTAACTTTTTTTCCTATTTTTTATGCGTTCTTTCGATCAGAGCCGGAGCCAAACGACTGCCGGATGCTGATCGGATCTGTTGATTGTGGTTTTCCACCCGGTTTCCACCACTTCTGCTTCTTTTCGCACACTTAATAGAATATGTTAATGATTGTCAACGATTGCTTTCTATTTGCTTAGAGAGTCTTGCCATAACAAAAACCATAAAAACTTATATTCTCCCGCTGCATTTATTTTTTGAAAATAATTTGAGGAGAAACCGATAATTTTTTATTTGGTTTAATGGTTCTTTTCCGATTTTCAAAATATACACATGTAGATGTAAACGCTTCTTAGACCTCGTTCCAGCCCGAGGTACAGTTCACAAAATGTTCCAAAATTTTGTCCGTTTTTCGAGTTCAGCCACAACGTAGAAAATATTCTATTGCAAAATTTAGGTCATATTTTTACAACCAATTATGACCGCTAGTGCCTTTAAAATGGTGCCGAAGTTTTTAGAAATACTGACCTTTGTGCTTATGCCGTATTAAGAAAACTGGCTGGTTCGTTTGTACCATGCAAACCGCCTTGAAAATGTCAATTTTGCGAGTTGAGCACAGCTCGGTGCTCAAGACCAGGGCCGTAGCTAGCTCAGGCAGGGAGGGCAAATGCCCCTCCTAAATTTTGGACCGGAAGTTAATTAAAGAGTAACTTTTTCAGTACAATGCAGTGATTTGCAGGACCATAGCTGGTGTCAGACTGGGAGGGCAATTTTGAGTCTAGCTACGGCCCTGAAGACTGTCTCGTAGTCTACTTGAAAGAGAATGTGCTTTGTACAAAATGGTTTATACAGACTTTATAATTAGTTCAACTTCAAAATCAACATGATCATGCACTGATCATGCTCAAATTTAACTTTTTCTTTTTGTTAGTTTGCGATGCAATCAGTTTGGTCCAATGATGTTCAAGCTCCAACATATCATACAGCAAGAGGTCAAATGAACATTTAGAAGTTTTGACAAACCCTATTTTGTGAGCTTTTTTTAAAACTTCAAGTCTCAACTGATATGACGAAATATAAAGCTTTTAATAGACGTTGGTATGAAAATATCATAAAAGTTAAGCAGCAACTTTTGAAATTTAGGTAGTACCGTTTTTGTAGTTAATGGCAACCTTTTCTGCAGTCCAGGGAGCAACGTTCAGCATTTTAGTTTATTACGAGCACTGATCGGGCCAGACCTACTCTGGTTTGACTTAAATGATGTAAAAACACCAGAGACCGCGGTCCCTGAACACTCGTTGGCAACCTTTTCTGCAATCCAGGGAGCAACTTTCAGCATTTTAGTTTATTACGAGCACAATCGGGACAGACCTACCCTGGTTTGACTTAAATGATGTCAAAACACTCGTTGTTAAATCAGTACACTTTATAATTCACAGGTAAAATGTGCATTGTTATTTAGCAAAAGTTCCGAGTATGAAAGTTTCGCATTCATGAAGCTTCACCAAGTGTGTCGTAAGACCCTGGCTTTCATTTTTATCCGTTAACTTGCAATCAGTGCTTGTTCAGTACACTCTTTATGTTTGCAGGATGAGCCTGTTTGAAGTCAAGAAATGTTTATTTCACATATAAATCAGTTTGAAACCGCTACTTAAAATATTGCATAATCACCCATTTTATTTTGGAAAAGAGGCGGCTATTGGCAGTATCGCGTGGGTGCAGACCCCGTTAATGTCAGTCAGGTGTAAAGATGTTTAGAACCGCCTTTAACATCTTTACAAAGTTAGAAATGAAAAAATAAATCTGAACACTTTCAGCAACATTTAAATCCCTGGCCAAACAAGTTTGTAACATGTGTTCTACTTGAGCCTGGTTTGGCCGCCAACATCCACGACTTGGTCAACGGCGATACAAACTCTTCAGCGTGCGATCTCGAACATGAATTAATTTATGCAAGTATTTGGTCAAAGGGAGCACCCAACTCTAGTGTAGCCCGCCCCCGCCCCCGCTCTGATATACCGCAGGTACAGACTGTATGCAACGATTCAAACTCTTTCTTTTTAATTTTCGCTGCCGGCAGAGTAACACTCGCACAAAAATACAACAGTTTAGTAACGGGTTCTTTCCATTTTCAGGGTTCCTGCAGCTAGCAACTCAGCAAATTTAGACCTTTTTAAGACTTTTTAAGACCTAAATTTGTAAAATTTAAGTCCTAACATTCCTTCGAGCTTTTATTCAAAAGTTATAATACAGGCCACTTCTTTACCAGTTTACTTATAAAATGCAACAAAAGTGAATGTTCTGCCAAGGATATGTCCCTGTTTGAAAGACCTTTTAAGGTCTACATTCTTGATTGAAAGAACGTGTCGATTGAATAGATCCAAGCTTATTCTTCATCAATGAAAAGTAGAAATCACGACAAAGGGTCCTGACATGTTCCTTATTAAGACCTTTGGCACATCAAGAAAAAGTATACTACATAAATACCAAGTGTGTCACTGAATGAAAAAATCTGAATGACCAATAGTCACAACCGTTCAAGTTCCTTAGTTTTCTCTTTGATCAGCTCCTTCACATCTTTTAACTCAGATTTCTTCTCCCTTGCTTTCGACCTCAGAAAACGATTACTGAACGATCCGCAAACTTTCACAGTTGATGCTTTCATCAATATTTTTTCATACAATCTGCAGAATTTGAGAATGAGAAACGAAAAATACTTTTCAACAAAAATTCAAGACTTTTAAGACCTCAAGGACGAGTTTGTCAATTTCAAGGCCTTGAAAATACAAAATCAAAAATCAAAAATAAGACTCCGCAAGAACCATGTTCAAAATATATTGCTCAACAAATGAATATAAATGTTCACTTTTATATAAAAAAAAGTACTGCAGTATTTTTTGTACGTACCTAAAAACTAAACTGCCCGTCTGCAAACAATTGAGAGGGTATGCCTAATTTTGTCTCTGCTCACTTTTATTGCAAAATGTTGCCATTAAAAAAATTCAGAAACCACGCGCGCGGATCTCGGTACCCTTCCGTTAAAGACGACGTACAAGGCCCCATCAAACAATAACATTGTATAAACCTTTGTTGTAAAAATTTATTTTCCTTAATACAGTATATACAAACTTAAGCCACTTTACGTGCTATTTTACATAAATAGCTTGACTGGAAGCACTACTTGTTATTATAAACGAGTTAGTTCCTATACCTTTATTGTTTACAGATGGTTCCTCCTACGACTCACAGTGCCTGCAGAGCTAGACCGGGGGTTACGCATATCACACTCCACCTCGTGAAGTTAAAATTCAACTGTCTCTCCTCAAAAAAAAAAAAACCCGAACAGCTTTGAAAGCACTTAGTATAATTGTCTGTGTTTTTAACAGAGTCGTGAACTGCGATTATGTCCGTTCCATTGCCACAATGTCTTGTCCATTAAGCCTATTTACTTTTTTTTCGGTGCAGCCTTCTTTGCTCCCTTCTTGGGGGCGGGTTTCTTGCTCTTTTTACTTTTAGGTTTTTTGGCGGCTTTTCCTTTCGTAGCTGGTTTCTTTGCAGCTTTCTTCCCTTTGGCTTTGCTCTTTGGTTTTTTCTTTTCGGCTGATTTCTTTGCAGCTGGTTTTTTCTTGGCTGCTGATTTCTTGGCGGCCGGTTTTTTCTTAGCGGGCGCCTTGGCTGCTGCCGGTTTCTTGGGAGATTTGGGCTTCTTCTTTGCGACTGGCTTTTTCGCTGTCGACTTCGGCCTCTCAATCTTGGCGAGTTTAAACGATCCCGAAGCGCCAGTTCCCTTGACTTGATTAAGTACATTTTTTGCTACCAATCTTTTGATGCTGAGTTTAACATGGTTTTCAAAACCTTCACCCACTTTATAGTTTGCGTTGATATACTTCACGATGGCTTGCCTCGACGATCCACCTCTTTCTTTCAATGCTTGGACCGCCGCCGTTATCATGTCGGCATACTTCGGATGTTCGGCCGGCTTCTTCGGCTTCGCTGCTTTCTTGGCCTTGGTTGGGGACGCAGCGGCTTCGGCAGACATTTTGTCAATCAACAGGATTAATTAATAATGCAATGAATTATCGATCTCCTCTCTCGGTCGTGCTTGGGGAAGACTGACGCAGTAACTGACGCGCATCTTATTTATACACGAGGTGCGGACCGCTGAGGAAACAAGCATTGAATATTTGTAACAACGGCAGCCATTGCAGTAGCTGTGCTTCTTCTTCCGATTTCGCGCCCGTTTGACCGTCTCCATTTTGATGCAACCGAAAGCAGATTTCACAGATCAAAGGTTTGTTCCTTGAAGAATCTGTGCGAGATAAGTTTTTTGATATTTCGTTTTTGGATATCTTACAATTCAAGGTGATGTTTAAATCTTCAACTTGGATCACTTTGCCATTTCGTAAAGAACTTGCCGCAGTTCCATCAAGGTAAAGTCAGCTAACGAGATTTTGTGTTTTCTGCAAAGTTTAAGTATCCTTCTAACAAGAAAACACATTTGGTTAAAGTTTGCTGAGTTTATTGTTGGTAAAATTTAAACTTAAATGTAGGTAACAAACACATCTCGATGGCGGCCGCGGAGCTGTCGAAATTGCTTTTGCAGTAAACATTAACCAAAATCTTCCTAGTTTTGCCAGATTTTTAAGTTACACATAAAAAGAAAAGATAAAAGTAACATTTAAACGGGTTTTGAGTGTATATTTGGTAGGTTTTGATGGAATTTGAAGAGTTTTTGGATGCATTGTGGCACGGAGAGTTGTACTTGTCGTTTCTTCAAAACAGTTAATTGTTGATTCGCAAATCTGGATTCTATATCTGGTTTTTGCTTTTATAAACACTGATCGAAATCCATACAAAAGTGCCCAGGAACTCAAACTAAATATTGTCATAAATCCAAATTGCTGTGTTTTATGTTAGTTTATTTCATATAGGAAGCTTTCTGTTTTGATTTGAGAGAACTAAAGTTCGAAACCAAATTTTCGGTCCGTTTCTTCTTTGTATCAACTAGAACAACCGCGCGATGAATGTAAAAACTTTACAGCGTAGAATCTGGAAAGCTTTCTGAGTATTATCGTTTCAAACAGCTTTATAAGGCTACCTTCGACCCTTGTATTATATTTTGACTGTCTCAACATTATCACTAAACTTCCTTGAAAAAGAAATCCCTTCTCAATTTTTGGTAGACCGTTTGAAAAGCTTGACGCCATGTTGGAAACATGTTTTGGCGCTCATTCGTTTCGATCCTTGAGTCCAAAGTAATTTTAGTTCAGTTTTCATATATTACGTGTTGGTAATCCAAGGATACAAGTATAGCAGGAAGAAGATCAAAGTTTACTTATTTAAAGAGTGTTTTATTTCTAATATTTCAAGAAGTTACAGGAATAAGCTAAAGTTTTGTGCTTCCGAAGCACGCCTCGTTCGCCTTCCTTCGGCAGGTTTTAATATCCGCTTTCAAAAGGTCACTTGATAGAGGAGCGCGAAAGCTTCACCCAGATCTACTCTGCTGTTTTGACAAAATTTACATTTTGAAAATTAGTATCTTCTTTCTTTTACCTTTCTTGTTTTAAGTAAGTAAGAACTATTTATTTGACTTGATTTAAGGATGCGGGTTTGCATTATTTCAAAAGCGGTAAGTCAGTCAGCAGGGACTCGATTCATGCGTTCGAGGAAGAGCCAAAAAGAGTTTATGAACTTTTAAAACCAGATTGTTAGGATGAAACATAAACGTGGAGAGGAAAACGGATAAGATCTGAAAATGTGTTAATTTTGATCTTCTTATTTCGTAGGGAAGATATTTTTACTTGGGTAAAATTGTTGAATGTCTTTCAGATTGCTGCGTCGGCACACCCTCCATACGCCATTTGTGTTCGCGAATTTGTTTGTTTACCGTCTGCTTCGAAACATTTGTACATGTTCCTATCTGTCTTGATCACTATTGTCAACGTGTCAAAAACTCGAAAACTTGAAAATGAAAGATAAATTGTATAAAGTAAAACATAATCGCTAATTTTCAGTTTGAATCAACTATAATTACAATTACAAGTTTGATTTTAAGGAAGTCGTTTAACACGACGTGTAGCTTTTGAAGAATTCGTAATGATTTATGCAAGATCTGATTTCAGTTTGACTTTGAGAGCACCGCCTGGCATGAAGGGCATAGCTAGCAAATGAAAGTATCTTTACATTTTATAGAGATACGACATTTATAACTTATCTATTTGAGTATTCTTAACCTTGATCAAGTATCCCTGCAACTTGTACAATTCTGTTTCCAAATGGCGAAACGGTGGAACTGGAAACCAGTAAAATGCTCAAATGACTATTAGGATTTGAATTTTGCTTTCTGTTTTGTCGTGTGTGACTTGCGATGCAAATATGTTCGGTGCTAAATAAAAATATATTGAAATGCTTAAATTCAGTTTTTTTTCAAATAAACTTTTATACAAATTTTGCAAATATGTGCTTTAATATATTGGATATATCAGCTTTTACTGTTGGGGTATAGACTCATGTGAGTGCAAATAAATTCTAGTTATTAATAGTTTGGAATGTTTCAAAGTTTCCTGTCTTGTTTGTGTTTTAAACTAAATTGCAGTGTGTAAGGACAAGAACTATTGACAGCTGTAAAAAAACAGTTACATGTTTTTGCTAAATATTCAGCAATTTCCTCTCCCCCTGTTTTCAAATAAAAGCTAAACTTAATTTTGTGATGACAAAACAGTCATCAATTTTAAACAATGGCTACACATAGGCATGCATGCACATACAAGTAAATGTCATTGCATTGATTAGATCTGATTTTGATCTAAATGTAAGTGTTGGGTACAGTAAAACTGTCCTGCATGGTAATACAGTATATCAATTGCCAATATTTTATACAAGGAAACTGCACTGTTGTAACAATTTTCGAGCAATTAAACTTAATATAGAAATTGATGTATTTATAGAAGTTAGATGCAGTGGATTCAGATCAGACTACAAACTCAAACCCTGGATCATAATAAAATTCATTTCAATAAAATATGAAACTATATTATAATAGAATAGTAAAACAAACTTTATAGTGAAACTTGTATATAACAAAAAGATTTCTGAGTGTTTTAAATATATATTATTTTGTTTCTAATTATTAAATAAGTTAACAAATTTACATGCAATCATACATGTATAATTAATAGTTCAAATGTTTTTAGGTCAAGATAAAATGTTTGCTATCAGTAAGCCTTTAAGTGCTGGGACGAGAGCCAAAACATTATGTGGCAACCAACCTCAAAGCTTCTGTTAAAATCTCTTCCTCATGAGATCAAAGGCATGAAGGAGCAGAAACTAGTGACTGAACTTCAATGTTAGGGATTTTTTTGCAAGAATATACTGGGTACAACACCTTCTGACCAGATATCAAAATAATATTTTTATGAAGACCCCTAAATTTTCTTCATACATGCATGTATATTTGTTTACTTAGCAGCATATTCACAATAGAAATGAAGCAATTAGTTGCAAGCTACGGTCAAGGTAAAAACTTTTGAAGACAAAATGAACAATCGACTAAGTTCCTCTCCACCCTTGTTATAATTAGCCAAAGCCTATAAGTCAATTTTGTGCTAGGTTTTTCATTTGTTCAGTTATTCTTTGAAACATAGGTGTACCAAGCTCTGTCAGTTGGTATCAGCTAGTCATAATTAAAAACAGCTACCAGTACTGTTCAATATCAACCTTGTACAACTTTGCAATAATATTGTACTTATATTGGTGAAGTTAAGAACAGATTGCTGATCAGATAACATACATAGATACATTGAGTAGTTCTTTATCAATTGGTGTCTAGGTAACACCAATTTTTAACTAAAATTGTTGGTTTACAGATTTTTTTGGGCAAAATATTGGGGAGTAAACAGTAACAGAAAATTGAGGGTCATATTTAATAGTTAATTATAAGGTGACTGCTTTAAAGATTTAAATAGTTTAAAAATCTTCCAAAATTATTGCAAAAACTGGAAAGAATTTGCACATTTTTAAAAATATATATTTTGATTAAAATAAATATAAACATGAGTTTTCAAGCAGCTAGGTCAGTGAAAACTTGCAACATTTTTGTTCAAATGTGAGTAATATTAGTTCTAATGTCAAGCTGTACATATGAGAATAACATTGCATGTCAGCTGACTGAATTTTTATTTTTTATAATTTATAATAAAATGAAGGAACCCATTATTATATCTATATTTATCTGCAGGCTGGACAAGATCAATTGCATGCAAGCGCTGAACAATATATTGACAATTTTGTTGTTTTGGAGAATTTCCTTTGCAGTGGGTTCTAACTGAAAAACTATCCAACCTCTGGAAGTGTATCCCTAGAGACCTAGTAAGTATTTTTTCACGTCCCAGTTCAAGGTGATCATGAGGGACACTCTGACCTGGTCATACATGTAAAGAGCTTCAGAGTGTTAGAAAGCTGATACCTAGTGTCAGATCTAGATCTAGAACCAACCCTGAACAGTGTAAGACACTCATGGGAGAACAAAGCTAGTCTGCATGTGTAATGCATGTCTTGAAGAAGACTTTGAGGCCTGTGAAAACACAGATTATTAAGTGGATGACAGGGCTCAAAACAAGTGACCAGCTGGTTGCATATGCAACTATATTTTTCCAAAAAAAAATTTACTTGGTTGCACAAGTGCACCTAGACACAACTGTTGAAATGTGACTAGAAATTGTAAGTTCATCGTTTTTGACTTTCCTCTTCTGTCCTTGATTGACAGAAGTTAATAACTATAAAGTGTGTATTCTGTCCAAATTATAGCTAAGAAAAATTCTTTCTTCACTAACTCTTGTCTGTTTTCCTTTGAGCACGAGCAATAACCTAAATTTGTTTTGTCTGCTCTGATCTGATCTGCTGCTGATCACTGTGCCTGGCTGGTTTTGTTCTCACCTGTGTTTCCCAGGTTGTGCTACATGCAATAGGTATTAATTTGATATGCATGACTCATGATCAGTCTGCTACATGTAGCTGAAAGCCATTTTCGTGATGCATGTCACACTAGGCTCATCAGGCAAATGAGTTTGGTACTGTTTTACACAGCAGCCTCAGCATATTAACGACGGTCGATTTGATTGATCGCAAACAGAATTAGAGAGCTTCAACCCAGCACATAATTATTATATAGTTAATTAAAATGGCTCAGTGGTAGGTAAATATATATAATTACATTTGCTTAAATGAACCTTTTCATTCTTTTTTTAAACTTTGCACTTAAAGTTAATTATACCCCCTAATTATATTATAAGTTATTTAAATCTGACTAGGTTTTCGTACTCTGCATTAGTTTCTTTAACGTTAACCCTAATTGGCCTGGGCTTTTTTCTTCTTATAATGGCAATGAATTGTGTAATTTTTATGTAAGATTTGAGTGGGGTCAGTAGGCAAACATCAAAATATAATTCAAATTTGTAAGCAAGTTACAGTATTTATTTGGAAGCTTTATAGGTTGATATAAGAGACTCGTGCATAAACTATGAATTACTGATGATTTATGGCACAGAGCGATTATTATTTTAATGTGTATGAAATTTTGATTTTTAAAGAATGCTTCTGTAAATAATAAAATAAAGGAAGTTTGGCTTGTCTGTTCAAAGTGTTGTTTGTCTCTTTTTTGCTCTGTTGTAGCAGCTTTAGGCCATTTTAATGTTTTTAGTCCCTCACTCCTTAGCTTGAAATTCTGTAGTTACTGGTGACTAGATTAAGCTCTTTGTATATGCATGTTTGTGTCATTTGTTCTTCATTTTTAAAACTGTCTCTTTTGTTTTTTCCTGGTCATGGTCTGTAGGGGAGGAAGAAGGGGTGGGGGAGG
>JAOBYH010096989.1:0-11395 GCA_025403525.1 Umimayanthus kanabou
AAACTTCCCTCGATTTTGAAAAAAATAAAGCGCTGCTGAACCTTTCAATGTATTTTTCGAAAATAACTTACCATAGGTTTATTTAGGCAAAATATGCAAAAATCGATGACTTGACGACGCGACCTCGAATTTTGATTTTTACTGACATTGACTCTTAAGTGTTGTCAGCTGTTTTTTTACGCGAAGTAAACAATATGGCGGCGCTGCTAACAAACACGTCCGTAACTCAACATCAAAGTTTTTTTACGAACTATAATGAAGAAAGTGGAAAATAGAAGAAAAAAGATGCAGACTGAATTGCATTACATTGACAAGAAGGCGACAGCTGATAAATGTTTGTTTTCTGACTCTGCTTCTGTTGTTTTCTCGAGCCGAAAACGCGACACCTAAATTAAATATACTCGTTCGTGCCGTCACCTTGGAAAAACATGGGATGGTTCAAATATGTCTGGAATTCAAGTTAAGACTTATCGTTTTTCACGAGGAACATTTCAGTTCGTCCTAAGTCGAATCAGACATGTTTTACAAAGAGATACTGCAGGAATGTTTTGTATTGTCAAAGCACGAACTGCACATGCCAACTTCTTCGCTCGAAGCATGTTTTGCTCTCCAAGCCACCATTTTGGATCCCTGAATTAACCTTTGGCGCATGCTCTGTGGTCACAAAGATACATTTTAATAATCTATGCATTTGATTCGGCTCATGTGAAGATCGGCGTTTGTATCAAAGCCGGTCCACAAACGTTATTCACGGATAAGCCAGCCGGAAAGAACGGCAGAGCCGACCTCAATTCAATCAGCCATTCCGAATTGATTCAGATGCCGAACTTCACCAAACTTAACAAATTGAAGCTAATTCGATTCGGCTCATGTTAAGTACGGCGTCTGAAACAGGCCTAAGTGAACAGACTTTGGATTCAATCATGTTCTTTAAACAATTGTGAAAACTTTAAAGAAAAATTTAATTCAACGTAAATAAGTGATGGTGATGATGATAACAGTACCTACTTCGGGATGCACTACGCATATCCTCGATACGTTTAGAGAACTAACAAAAATATTAAATTAAATAGAGTGGTCTAAAATAAGTCCAATGATAGGTAATGCAACTTCAGTCTGAGTGTTAACAACATTAAGTTGCGCGATTTCCAAAAAATTGCCAAATTTCAATACTCAAGCTGTTGCTTTGTTTCTGTTATTCCAAAATGTCTCAGCTTCAAGTTAAAGCGTTTTTTTTTGTTCGATTTTTTCCATTAATATAATATGACCTCCATATTATGTCTGACAGAAAATGATAAGAGCGAACTTTATTGGAGTGTAAGCAATATATATGATGTATTTAGACTGTGTAATAATGCTTTGTTATACTAAGCTTGTTGTTTTGTTTGCTAGTATCAACGATGACGATCATATTAATTATGTTACAGTTCTGAGGTCAAAGCTACATACTGAAGAGTAGAAAAAAACAGTGGAATCTAGTACACTCCAATCCTACCTTCCTCTCAAAATTGCAAAATAATGGCTCTTGATTTTTCACGAAATTAAATACTCGCAAAAATTTGGCGAGAAATAGGTAGTTACAATTAATGCTTTTCCCGAAATGGCACAGATTATTGCCACTGGGAATTTAAACTCACCATAAATCCAGCCAATTGCAATTCCCTCAAATAGTGCCACCCACAACAATGCAGAACCACTTGCAGAGTACGCGTCAAAGAGCTGGAACACATACATTCCTCCCTTGAAGAAAGAAAGAAAGAACCAGCGTTACTAAGAACGACTGCAGTCAGCAATGATACATGCCAAAATAAGTGTTGATCAAATCGGTAGGTCTTGCACATGGCTCGAAACTGTGACCATGGTACTAAAAAGTAGTCATTGGCGAGTAGAAGTTCGATAGCAGTATTTGCGAGCAAAGATATAGGAGCTCAAAGTGTACGATAAATTCTGAAACAAACTTCTCTGTACCCAGCTACGAGATCATAACGATGGGAGCATGTAAACAGCAATGCGAGCTTGTGATACGAATATCACTTACATCAGCTGGGGTGACCCCAGTTACCAGTTCATACGCGCAGGCCAATTCGTCCGTGGCGTAACGCACAGTACTAAGAGCTCATCCTTTTACGCGTATATGTACCGAGTAACACAACAAATCAAACAAAAGATCCGACGCGATCAAAGTTATTATGCAACCATCAAAGACCTGACCGAGTTCATCTGACCAAAACTGAAGCTCAACCGAGTCCTGGCCGAGTAGCGTATCCATCCGTCACTCCCATCTGGGTGGAAACCAAGTGAAGCTGAAGTCACGAATATGATCCTGCTATTAAGTGGTGTTAACCGTGATGCAATTGACTTGTTAGTCTAGTGGCACACAGATAGTTAGGGCGTCGAGTAACGTAGGTTCAAAGAAGAGGTTGTATAAATAGCCTTACTCGAGCCGTATGCTTGGTAACTAACTTAACATAAACTCAAAGAGCGTCTATTTTGATCTCACCTGTTAAGTGCATTTTATGCATCATTTGAACCAGCTTACTTGAAGTGGGACGGGAATTATTTAGTAGATTGTGTGTATCATATTCATATGTCCAAGTAAAACACCCAGACATCCACGCAAATTGATATCACGTTACTAGAACTCGCTTATTTGGACAATGGCAACAAGAAAAAAATAAAAACAAGATGCTATATAAATAGCCTTACTTGTGCCTTTTAATATAGACAGAAATAGGCACAGTGTATACTTTGATCTCACTTGTTCACTACAATAGACCATTTTGCTAATCCAAATTTTTGCTGGATCCATTCCTTCGTGGGGGCTAAATACAATGTTTTTGTTGAATTAATGAACCAAAATTTGACTGAGTAATGACTTTTAGCCCCACAAGGGAATGGATCTAGCACAAATTTGAATTAGCAAAATGGTCTATTCGTACATTATTTGGTAAAAACTTATATGAAGGTAAAATAGCTGGAAACTATTTGATAGACTGGTTATATCATGTTTATGTGGTATGCTGTAAATTTTCTTATTTCTGCTACTTCATTCGATTTTGAAATGAAATGAAAAAAGAAACAAGTTGTTAACTTCAAAAAGAAAAAAAGGGAAAAAAAGTCGATACGCCTCTATCGGGAATCAAACACAGGGTAGCTGATTATAGGTCCGATGGCCTAACCACTGTGCTACCTTGACACTCACACGAATTGCTCTCGCGTAATGCATGCGATGGACAATCGTGACACAAAATGAGTCTGATTCGGATTTGACACCACAGATAAAAAATTTTGCTTCAATTTATTATCAAATTGCACTGTCAATTACTGTGCAGAGACCACTTTCTCTGTCCGTGGAAGTCTAAACGATAAATTCCTGAGAGCTAAGCACTGGATCTTTTTAAGACTTTCCGAAATTCTTTTCTTCACAAATAATGAAACTCAAGATTATGCCGAGACGCCCACGCAAATTGATACCACGTTGTACTAGAATTAGCTTGTCTGGACAATTGCCACGCAAAAAAAAAAGAGGCTATATAAATAACCTTACTCTGGGCTCATAATTGTTTTAATTTTGAAATGAAATGGAAAAAAAAGTTATTTACTTCAAGAAGAAAAAAAAAACAGATAAAAAGGGAAAAAAATCCAAACGCCTCTACCAGGAATTGAACTCGGGGTAGCTGATTGTAAATCCGACGGCCTAAACACTGTGCTACCGAGACGCTAACGCAAATTGATCTTGTGTAATGCATGCACTGAACAATCGTGACATGAGTCTGAACCGGATTTGAACCCATAGATAAAAAAGTTTGCTTCAAAATATTATCAGAGACCAGTCTCTCTGTCCATGGAAGTCTAAATGGTAAATTCCTGAAAGTGAAGCACTCGATATTTTTAATACTTTTCGAAATACTTTTCTTCACAAATAATCAAACTCTTTTAGGTTTTCAAAGCAACCTAAAAACATAACAGTCGAACTCAGGGCAGAAATCCTGGAGGGTTCAATGGAGAATGGCTTTACGCTGAGTTAATTGTTGACCACAAGAAAAAGAATGTTTTTACTTGGGTTAAAATTGTTCACATTTAGCTGGGTATTTTGTGACAGAAATCCTGGGGAAAAAAAGGGGGGGGGGGTGTTAATGAGGAAAGGGGCTTTATACTAAGCTAGTTGTTGGCACATGAAAAAGAGTGTTTTTACTTGGGTTAAAATTGTTCACATTTAGCTGCATACTGGGAATATAAGTTGATGATTGATATGTTGCACATGAAAAAGAGTGATTTTAACCTGGTTAAAATTGTTCGCATTTAGCTACATACTGGAAATATCAAGTTGATGATTATATGTTGTCTCTGGCCACTATTCTGTTAATTATAACTTTATCATAATTTTCTTGATCTGCGATTGGGAGGGACCAACGAAAAGGTGGTCCAACTATACATTTGGAGTCCCAAAAGGGAGCTTATTAGACAGGGGTTCGATGGGGCTCTTATGCTATCCCCAAATCCAAACACCGTGCCAATTGATTATTGATTCTAGTAGATTTTTTGGTATTGGCAGCAAATAATAGATAGTTGCAAATTATTTTTGTACATACCTCAGTGACCATCGTAAGTCCGATCAGACACCAGAATGCCGACATGCCTGCAATGAACAATTCCTTACGGTATCCCCGACGTAGAACATTTGGATATAGATCGACAATGGCAGTGACGAATCCTTCCACACCCACAAACTACAAATAAGAAAAACATGGTAAGCTACTTTTTCAACAACATTTACTATGAAGATCACCAGCTGATCCAATAGAGAACCTTTAGTTACACAACTCCTAATAGATTATTTGATATGTAACAGTGACTCACGGATGCTCTGGTGTACCGGATCAAAGAAAAAAGACTAATGACCAGGTGACTAACTAATAACCAATCTGACAGCCAATACAATGAAAATGAAAGAGGAAAGCTCTGGCACTGCTATCATTACACAACACTTTTTATGGGGATGGCATGCTGAAAATCTTAATTTGAGAAATAGGTAAACTAAATTACTCAGCATTAGCTCCTGGAACATAAATGTAAATCTGTGTAGCAAACAATTCAATATGTAGCATGTAAAATTTTTCAAGGTGCCCTGTACGACTAGTTCACTCCTCCCACAAGATATCGAATTATGGCAATTGACTAAGTTCACAGATCTTTAAACAAAATACTGGAATTTCTAGTTGAACTCATCGGTAAACAAAAACAAAAACAGAACAATTATACATGTACTTCAAAAACCTAAAACTATTGTAAACCGAGGTCAATGCATAGAAATGCATGACAAAAAACCTTTGGAAGGAGGAAAACCAAAAAGACAAAGAAACTGATGGAATCCAAAAACAAAAAACAATGGTGCGATTCCCATCTAAAAGCACCCGAACAAAAAAGGAAGGCTGCTGACGTAAAAGAGAACCTATACCCCTGGTGTGATTTTTATTAAACAAAGAGCAGCCCAACAGAATGATGCAACACTCATTAAACCATACATATGTTGCATATTCTAATCACAATGCCATAATGTTGGGTTTTGTTTACCTTACCTGTTTCAACCCAATTTAGCAATTTCAATTCTTGGGTCACATGCCCTTATTAATAACTTTTACTGTCATGTTTTTTGTTTTTTTGCATAAACTTAACCAGTGAACAGTGCTTTCAGGCACATTGGGCCTGTCATTCATTTGTGAGATGATACAATTAGCTTCTAAGTTTGCAAATGTTTTGGATGCTGAAATTATTGCAACGAACGAGGAAAACTAATGGCTGCAAACAGAAAAAAAAAATCCAAAACATTTGGGTTTTTTTGTTTCATGATTTGTATACTGTTATACTTTCGCACAAGAGAGAGTATAACCCAACTTTGAAGATAGTTTTCTGACTTTTTTTTCTTTGCCAAATAGATTTTTTTTACTAGATAAAAAAACACTTGTTCCCCTCAGTGACGGTGTCTAGCGATAGACATTCACCTCACCACAATACCCATTCCTAGTTACCTCTACATGTACTTTGGGGAGCAATTTGTTAACTACTTTTTAGAATCGATCATGTGTATCCTTCACAGGGCACTATGAGTACTATGGGTTTTCACGTTGACACCGGTTCAAAGGCTGGGCATGGTGAGTTCAAGTAAATAAACAAATACCAAGTGACTTCCACCAAGTCCAGACAGGTAATCCAGACTTACCAGCAAGCCAACACAGTATGGTTGATAGTTAGTACCAAGGAGGAAACAGTGTGCGCATAATGGAAGTTGGTGTAAACCAGGAATTGCAAGAGCATATAGCAATGTTTTAGAGTGCCGCATGCACAACACGAGACAGAAAATTACTTAGACAGGCAGATAGTGAAAAGGACGGACACATAAATATGTGAACTGACTTGTGTTAGTCATCCAAGCAGTAGGAGAAACATCACATCAGGCTTTTTTGAAAGTTCAGTTTGATAGCAAAACAGTGGCAGGTGCAATGAAAACATTGTGAAAACCACATGATTGTATATAATATAATTATCTTTTCAACAAACAAGGTACATTGTAATAGACAAAAGTACTAAATATAAAATTAAAAACACAAGTCACACCTAATTTGGTAGGGCTAGGGTGGTAGGTACTCAAATTATAACCTCAGGCAGGGGGGGGGGAGGGGTGGGTGGGTGCTGTGGATGAAGATTAATACTCAGTATCACTGATACCTCACCATATGAGCACACCAGCAAGGTCGGTGGCATAAGGTGGGAGGGCACGTACAAAAAAAAGACCCACGGGTTGGGTAGGGCCAGAGCAACACCCAGTTTTACTGGTGTTGTATGTGGAATACCTCACTATCCAATCCCAGCAGGATCACCATAAAGAAGAAGAGAATCGACCAAAGTGGTGAGATTGGCATCTCTGCAACAGCTGCTGGGTATGCGATAAAGGCCAGACCAGGACCTAAATGTATTGAAGCAACATCAGAATATTTGATCAACTAACAAATGTATCGTTAACCATTCCAGAGGCAATGGAACAGTGTTGTGCATAATGGGGCCACAGCGATGCGAACAGAGCTCTCACTCCAGAACAGAAGCAATTTGATTAGCAACACAATGAAAGAGAACTTTGTAGAAACATAAGATAATTGCCCCCAGGTGATTCAAAGTTGATATTAATTGCTATGTCTTGGATTTGAAACACTCCTGCCAACAACACTCTACATTAGCTTGTACTATAACTATAACAATTATATAATATAAATTCATTACAACTCTGTAAAATGCACAAGCAAAACATCAACCTTGACAGCTCTAACTCTGTGTTTGTAAAACTCAAATTGTTTTCAACTGAAGTGCTAAAACACAGGATCAGTCTTCAAAGGTTACTTTTTATTAACTAAGAACTGTTAACAGGTTATTATTACATGTACACAAATCATAGCCAACTACATACATGTAGTATTATCAATAACAATTGTTACTACCCACCTACCTCACACTACATACCTCAAGCCTTTGCTTTGTTGCCATTTAACGATGCACAGTTCACACTAAATAACAGAAGTCACATAACTATCAAGGTTCTAAACTAAACCAAAAAGCTATTGATGAATGAAGACTTGGGATGTGCTGGGACATAGTGATTAAAGAGATATTTGAACATAAAAAACAGCTTTGCATAAAGATAAACTAAAAATTTTCGCTGCTTCTCAATTGAAAATTATGACAGAAAATGTTTGATGTCGAATATTTCCATAAAAAATCCAAAATGTTGTCATGCAATTAAAGCCTTTATTGTAATTACTTTAAACGTTTTTTATTTGCTTTTAGAATTTCTGATTCTGTTTTTGTTATCGGCTATATTTTTCAAGAAAATAATATTTTTAGAAGGTGCATTTTTGAGACATTTAAAATGATTTTTACACAAAATGTTAATAAAATGATATAAAATTAATCTGAATTTCATTCTCAGGTAAGTCCTTCACACATTCAAGTAAATTCCAGAAACCAGTTACTCAGCGAACATCGACAAAAAAATTGTTCCTCAATAATTAGTTCTAAATAAATTTTAGTTCTATTTCATTGTCCAACCATCCTGATTTTGGCATGATTATCCCAATTTTACTTGTAAATCCTGAATCCAGATTCATCCATACTCAGGACACAGGAAAATTCCCGATTCTCAAGATTTGATCCCACAAACAATAAGCCAAGGAAGTTGGTTTGTCAATTTAATGAAGTTTACTTAAAAAAACCCATTTTTTGTGGACAATAAGTGTAAACTGGCCATTAATTCACCAAGCATTTTTAACAAAAAACTATTCATTTGTACTGGAATTGACATGGGTATCCAATTTTTTTCTTATAGAATAAACAGAAGCAAATGCCACCAATTCACAAACTTCCGTCAGGTCAATCAATGTTGTAAAAGAAAGTCATCGACTGGCGCAATTTGTCCACTCACTATTGGAAAATGCTTCATGGAGAGGTTGAATTGCAAAAGTAGGTTTGGAGCCATCTCATTTTCGAGTTGCATCTCTTACTCCAAAACACAACTGACAAACTGCCAGAGATTTTCCTGCTTCCTTCAAACTTTTGATTGCAACCAAGAAAGGGGGAACTTGTTTTTAAAGGCATTTCCATCAGCTCTATAATTAGTCATCAATCATAATTTAACAAACAATTGGCAATTTCTGTTTTGAAGGTTTCTGTGCCATTTTATACCTAGCATTAAAAAACAATACTTTTTATATAGCACCATATTAAGTTTTTAAACAATTATATGATAATAATTCTTAAAAAGAAATTACATATTTCACATAATGCTAAGAATAATCCAAAAATTTATCTGAAATTTCTTCTATACCTAAAATACCAAATTAAGTAGGTATGTATACATGTGTTTCTAAAAAACATTAGCAGAAGCTACAAGTCTGAGTCACCAAGGGTGGTTCCTTTCCATAGTTTGGGGCCTGCTATTAAAAACGCACTTTCTTCAAAACTATACAGGTCTTAAAATTGGCTCTTGGCACCTGTACTAATAACTACTGAGATCCCCAAGCTTTTTTGATAACCTTGATAGAGTTATGTGTGTGACTAGGAGCTACATGTAAGCTATTAAGGCTCTTATAGATAGTGTATTCAATGCAGGTTTACTAAAATAGGTGTAATATGATCAGACTTTCTGGTAAGAGTCACAATACATACAGTACCGACTCAGGAATTCATACCACTTCCCGATCGCTTTGGGACTCAGGATCTCGGGATCGGGTCAGGACAACAATGGCAACCCGATGGGTGATTATCACCTTCTATTGGGTCGTCCCGAAACTCTATCGGGATTTATGCAGAAAAGTAAGTAGATTGTACATACAATAATTCACACTGTTGCGCCTTGAAATGGTTTGAAGTCGCGATCAATGAGTTGTCTGGAACGATTTCGATAGTTGCTCAATGCATTTGTCAAGTTTGTTGTTCTGCATTTTAGACGGGAGCAAGTTCATCATGTTGCATTTCTAACTGTTCCGTGTTTAAAAAAGAAATGTTTTCAGTTTAGCATTTTTAGAATTTTGAAATACAAAGTTTAACCTTGAGGAGTGTTTGACATTATTTTGATTTCGGTCCGTGACCAGAGTCGTCTTCGAACAGCATCAATCCTTGACACTTGAATGTTGTTTATGATAATTATAGAAATTTGTCGCGTTGATAAGTGCCACGTTTTCATAATTTCAGTATTTTCTTCAAATATTCAAGTCATTTTAAAAGTAATGTGTGCATTTACACACATGAACTAAGTTAAAGCTGTTATGGAACGTTTTTGAGGAAATTAATGTGCAGCATTTTTTTTGTGAAATGTCAGAACCGACGTGACTTCAACAATTGGTTAGTGATTGACCGCGCTGACCTTGCTGTGGCAATGTTTTAGCATAGTTTTTATCTTCTCCAATGTCAATGAACATATTGGATTATTGATGTCTCATAAATTGTGTTGTCTTGTTTGTTGTGTGAAAAAGCCTCTGTAAACGATCGAAACAAAATATTACGAAATAAAACAAAAAAAAACACCTCTTCGCTAAGAAATGGCAACAGGTTTACAGTTCAACAAGCGTGTCCTAAATTTACATCCAATTTATATAGATCCGTCGTGTTAGTGCGTGTTGTATTTTCAAGTATTCCGTGTATTCTTCAGTTATCCAAATCAGGTATTTGCTCATGGAAGCAATTTTGAAATGAAGTGCTGATAAAAAAAAAACCCAGCCTGAAAAACTTTTTGTTTGCCCTAAACATCAGAAATAATCTTCAGCTGACAAACATTCTAAAGTTTGCTTTCACTCCGTAACTATTTGCGATTGGGAATCACATACATGTAATCAACCATGGTGGGTCAATGATTTTGATTCTTTTTTACTTTGCTGCTTGAACTGGTTTCTCTCAATTCTTTTCACTTTTACATGTAATTGTGTTTTGCAAGACTCTTCTCAAATGCTTTAGATTTGCATGTTTACATTCGCATGTAAATTTCTGCAGACCCAGTTACTTGGAATCTGATTGGTTCAAATGTGACAGGTTAGTCGAAACTGTGCAATTTGCATAATCGTCTCCTTTCATTCGCTACGTTGGAGTTTTGAAATCATCAAGAAGGGCTGATCGCTGCCTGTTTTGCTGTCAGGAGAAACGAAACTTCAACTTCTCATCGAAGCGAAGTAAGGCGATGTCCTCACACATAATAAAGTTCTTCTGTTTTTTAGTTCCGTATTCCGACCAACTCACGTACATTTGTCAAATGACTGTAAATACAAGTCAAGTGTTGTTGATGCGACCAAACCGAACTTGGATCCGAAACTTTGTTCCCGTTCTAATTTACATTTATATGTGTAATGTTACTTTACTGTCGCTGATACAATTTGATTTTTCCAATATTATACGGAATCTGAGTTTGATTATCTTAACTTTCTACATTGAAACCTCTAGAATTTTGCAAAGCAACGGAAAACTGTTTTGTCAACGATGTCAATGTTGTTTGCTTAGAAGACGATAACTTGAATACAGTAAAACATGCTGTAACTTTCTGATACGGCTGCACCGAATCTTGGACGAGGGCAGAACTTTATGATGATTGTTTGCCTTCAACACTACCATGTACCAAGTACCCCGGGCAAGTACTTGAAAAAGCTTCCTCCTGCGCATGTTGCTGTTGAGTTGAGTTCGAGTTACAACCATAAAATAAATACTGTTGTAAGTTAGGCCAGACCAATTTAATTTCCGGGAGCACGGATCCAACTGACCTGTTTTTGCGGAAAGCAGAAAAAAATAAAAAACGGACCAAAAATTTTTATATGTAAAAAAAGTTAACTAATCGCCCGATTGATGCTGTTCAAAGCTAATAAAA
>JAOBYH010097211.1:0-11391 GCA_025403525.1 Umimayanthus kanabou
GTAGACACAAGAGAGATCGTGCGTGTCACGGTGTACTTTGCGGCAAGGGGTATATTATCTTCTGACTCTGTGTCTTCAAGGTCATCCGCAAGAACTGAATCGTTTCTCTTTCTGGAAAGTAGCCGGGATGTATCCACTATTCTAACAGCGGAATTCCCAGTGTCACAAACAAAGAGGATCTTATCATGAATGCATATGTCAGAGGGACGCTGAAACAAACTTTTTCGGCCATCACGGAAACCAGGACTAGTGTCTCCGGCAATGACGGAAAGGCTGGCTGGACAATGGAGAGTGTACATGATGATCTGATGCAAATGTTGGTCGGTGAAGAAAGCTGTCCCAGTTTCGTGATGTACAATTGCATCAACAGGACCGATGATGGATCGGGGCCTGTTTTGCCGCAAAAAGATATATATTTCAGGTACGATGGTAGTGACAATATCTTGAGCTGGTATGGCATGTTGTGCTTTTAAGGAGAAAACTTCAAGAGCAGATTCTACAGACATTCTATTTTATTTATTATTTTTCAGAGCTTTCAGTGTGACTGCCTTCTTCATTGGGGAGGAAACGGCAGGGTTTTTATCTCGTCGGATTACCAGGAGCATTCGTAGGTTAAACAGCATTCCATCAAGATATAGCCAGTACCAGAAAACTCCAGAGCGAACTGATTTCACATTATGGGGAGGATCTGGAAATGGTAGCTGGTAAACTTCAGGATAGCGTGATGATAAGCGCTCCAAATATGCTTTTTGTTTGGACTCACAGTCCGTGCACCAACCCAGTTGTAGAAGCTTCCTGCACTCCTTTTGTTTGTTGTGACAGCTTCTACATGGCCTTGCAGCGGGATGCCATTCCTTGAAGCCAGCAGCAACACACTCTCTGCAGACTTTCTTTTCTCGCCAACAAATATCACACTTGTAGGAGCACCCGTTGATATTATTGTCTAGGAGGCAGTTCTTACAGTTCTGAGTATCGAAAGGCAGTTCTTTCCCCATGAATATCGAATAAGTAGGACTTTTTCTCGATTCTTCCAAAATCGAAAAATTAAAATACGTCGTTCGTATGACGAGACAACTGGGCAAAGCGTTCCAGGAAAGATCGAAATTAGATGGCCCACGACGAATCTTACCACGCCACACACCACGGGAGTCAATAAAGAGTCAAGAGAGGGCATACATTCATGGTGTTGACGTCACTAGCTTTCTGTCGCCGTGCAACCAAACAATGACAAAGGAAACCTGGGGACCTACTATGCTTTTACAACTTCCGGTAACATCCGCCTCTTCCGGTCATTGAAACAATTTTGCACAGATCGCATTTCGAAATATGATATATTTTCGAAGTTACGATATTCGATATTCAAACTAAATTTTCAAATATTCAAACTAAATTTTCAAATATTCAAACTAATTCAAAAGCGATATTCAATATTTAATATTCCGCTTCTACCCCCGAATTCAAACGATTTTGACAAGCGGACAAAAGGAGATTGTTATATCTCTAATGAGTTTCTTTGTTTTTTGGGTCCGTAAGTCGTGTCTAAGGCTGGCTTTTCTTGGCTTGAAACTTGCTTAGCATCGTTTGAAGTTTCCGATGCAAATGCGCTTCGTTACTGTAGTTTCATGCTCCATCTACACCACATAATAGCGATAATTATAAATTTGCTAAGCAAAGTAACTTATAACTCCTTTTTTGGGGTGTTTACACTGGATTTTTTGCAAAACTTAAGTCGACTTGAATTTTGTTTAGCTACCCAGTGTAAAACACCCATTAACTCGTAAAGTTTGAGGAGATAGGAAAATCTCTCACACATTTGTGACACGTTATCTGATCTCATAAAGTCACTGTAATTACTAATTAAGGGTGGTTTATCAGTGAAATAAAAAACTGTTCTATAAGAAAATACTATAAATCTGTAATACAAATAAAGCTAAAATAATTGCAGTTTGAGCTGCTATAGTGTTTTTCCATAAACAGAACATATTTCAAATGACCTTAAAGAGATGCAAACAACAAAACCTTGTCTCTCTGATTGGCTGAGAGTCAATTTAGTTCATGTTATAATTTTATTGGTCCTAATGTCCTATTGTGCAGCTCAGCTGTGGCCGTCATGATGATAATGTTCCTGTGAGCGTAATATGATGACATCGTGCTTTCAAGGTCAAATGAAATTTGCTCTATCGTATACCTCAAGGTTACTATTTTTGGCGACTACTAAATTTAGCGATTTTGTGCCATGAAGATTTAGCGACAACTAATTTTAGCGATTTTAACGACTTTTATTGAACATTTGTAAGATGAAATTACATTATTAGGAACACAATTAATTTTAGCGATACTAAATATTAGCGATTTTCTGAAAATCGCTAAAATTGCTAACATTAGTAGCTGCTAAAAATAGTAACCTTAAGGTATGTATCGAATATGAACAATTACTTACTTGAAAGAAACGATTGAAGTTGAGACACAAGTGGAAGTACCATAAAGTAATCCAGTCCTCCCTTCTTTCCAAAGTCCATCAAACAGTGTTTGTTGCTGCAGCGTTTACTCATGCAAGTGCCAATGTATTCATAGCAAAACGAGCAGTAGTAGTGGAATTGCACAGGGTTCTTCAGTCTCTGAAACAATTTGCGGAGGATTGTCATAGAATTACCAAAGTGATTGGGGCACACCAGGTGAATATCGATTAGTAACATTAGATCAGCAAGAGCAACTCCAGTCAAACTGTGTCGGACTGCATAAGTTATGATTAAAAGCATGCTTACTGCAATGCTCACTCTGGCCCCGTCAAATAGTGGAATTGAGCTTGATCGCCTTTCTTGGCAATGGGAGTCCTGACACGTCAGACTATCCTGATCTCCATGTGCATCGCCAGCGGTATCATTTTCCGAAGGCTGATCACCAGCTTCATCTTGGAAGAAATTGTCGATATCCTCGTTATCACATACATCATCGACGAACATTTCATCTGGGTCGGCAAAGACTTGGTCAGCATTAACATCAGAGAAGGCAAGAGCAGGATCATCAAGCAGTAATTCTTGCAGCAACGCATCCCAATCCTTTGTTATGTCATCGGCTGGTCCGTGCACGAGGTGGCTGTACGAGATTTCTTTTTCCTTACTTTCATCAGACAATATCTGTTGTTCTTCGCTAGCATCAACGTCGTCATCAAAACTACTACATTGGTCTTCATTGTCAGAATGGAAATACTCTGTGACTGTAACTTGACTAACTTCGGCTTCGTTCTCAAAACGATCTTCAGCCCCCAGATTTGATTGGATATTTCCATCTTGTATTGCTGCATCCTGAATTTTTTCTGCCATAGGTGCTTTTGCACTTCTGTAGAAAGTTGTTTTGGGGACTTTTAGAGATGAGTATGAGATGTATGCCAAGTAATGCCCTCTTTTTCGTGGTTGCTTCTTCGAGCAATCTTTCTCACTCACAGTCGCCATCTTTTCCTTTGTTGTGTATTACGGCGCATGCGCCTTGCAATGTTCACGATGCGCCACGTGATTCAATGGTCAGCGGTAAAAGTTAAGATCATGTGCACTTCGAATTACAAGTTTAGGCGGGAATTCCAACCGACAGGAAACCTTTGATCGCTTGGCGTACCACTAAATTCATATTTCTTTTGCTTTTTGTGACTCTCGAACCATTGATATGACTTCCAGTACTAAAACATCTAAAAAAGGAGGACGAAAGAGGACGGCGACAACTAGATTCGACGACGAAGGTAAGAAAAATCTTCAACAAAACTGGCTCTAGTGGAGTCGTTCGCGTCAAATGCCTGCATGGTTTGAACTGACTTGAAACCGTCACACTCGTGACTTTATTCTATTCGAGGTAAAAAGCGATTCGATTTTTAAGACCTCAGTGACTGTGAGTTCCACAACTTGATAGTTGTAAAATTCCGTATATGAACAGTATCTGTGCTGAAAATCCTAAATTTTAAAATTGGCATTGCATGGGCAACGGACATCAGTCATCACATTTCTTTGACTTTGTATAAAAGAACTTGCAGATTTTTAAATGAGCAAGGGTTATTCTTTGATTTCACTTTTTAATACGTAAATACGCCATTCACATTTTAAATTCGTGCCCGATCTTTTTGAGTTTAGTATTAGGAAATATCTATTGTCCTTGCAGGTAGCTTAATTTTCCTTCTTCATGCACAAATGAGGCTCCAAGGAGAAAGTCAGCAACAGCATGTGCTGCTTTTTTACTCAATGTGTTCTACACTAATGTTGAGTTGGCTGAATTTGACGGGAGCGAATGGGAAGCAGTCAATTGATGTGAACATCATTGAAAGCATCATCACTAAGTTGTCAACTGTTTAAAATGTTTTTGTTTTTTTTGCAAGATTGTGAAAATCACGTACATCAAGTCAGGCAAAATATAAGTGATAATTAGGTAATAACAGAAAAAGTAGCAGCTGAAAATAAACTAAATGACAAATAGCATTTTCATTTTGGAAATATGTCACTACCATATTTTCAGGTGTATAAGCCCATCCCTATTCTTGGGGTAAAATCAATCTTTAAAATTCTGGTTAGTCAACCCCTTAAAATTGGCCTTATTAGATACCTAGTATAGTATAAGGCCCTGTCCACACGTATACGTTTTCATTTGAAAACGTAACTTTTTCTTTACGGATACGGCTTCCGTCCACACGTATCTGACGAAAGCGATCATCAAAAACGCAACTTTTCGAAAACGCTCTCCAGAGTGGAACTTTTTGAAAACGCTGTTTAACCGTTTTTGTGTGGACAGACAAAAACGAAACTTTTCGAAAACGCTGACGTCACACTACCAGTTCCAGTCCACTCCACTGCTCGTTGAAGAACGCCGACACAACAATCTACACAAAAGCAAATAAAAATGGCGCCAAATTATTATTCCGCGGGCTCATAGTAGCCGAACAGCGTGCATCGCGCATGTGCAGTCAAGAAATTTATCGTTTTCAAATCGATTCATCGTATACGTGTGGACAGGCGAAAACGATACGAATACGATACCGTGTGGACGCGAATTTTCTTGAAAACGGAAATAAAAAGTTGCGTTTTCAAATGAAAACGGATACGTGTGGACGGGGCCTAAAGCACAGTCACCAAGGTAAATGGTCCTTTTAAATACATAGTCACTGAGGATAAAGGTCTCGTAACATCCATAGTCACTGAGGAACTCTCAGGCTGATTGGTTTTCATCTTATTTTAAGAAAATCTGTTCATATTTCGAAACAAAAATTGTTACTGGTGTATAAGTTGAGGTCGATTTTAAGGGGGGCAATTTTGGGGTCTGAAAATTTCAACTTATACACCAGAAAATATGGTAAATAAAATAATTTGGCTTACAGGTAAATATTTATCACAGTTAAGCAGTCGAGTTTTCCCATAAAGTTCTGGTAAAGAAAAAAGATGGATTGAATTGTTTCTGTGTTGAATGAGTTTCTCTCATACGTCTGGTAAAGAAAAAAGATGGTTAAGCTCATTTTTGTGTTGAAATTTTTACATCTTTAACAATGCCAATTGCTTCTGTCCAGGTTACACCAGCCACGGATTTCCAGCAGTCAGTGCTTCTGCAATAAAGATATCTTTAAGAAACAAGCTGACATCACTGAAGCTGGGCAAGTTGGAGTCGGCAACTGCTACCAAATCTTAGCGGTTACTCAAGCTACAACTGGTGGTGCTTTTAATAATACGTCTTATAGAGTGAAGACTGTCAACTGACATTCATTGCAAATGAACTGTGATACTTTACTAAGATGTTTGGAATTTTATATATTTGTTACGGTTTTAAAGAGATTGTAAGGCCACATAGCCTGGGACATCATGATGAAAATGATTATATAATATATTTCTAATTTATTATAATGTTAGTTTCATATTTCAAATTATTGCATTTATTATTAGCAATTTATAGTATTTTAATTATTTTGAACATGAAGATATTACATTGTTTGAGCAATTTTATTTAAAATTTTACAATGAAAATCCAACCTGCTGGTGGTATTAACTGGGTTCCACTGTATTTTAAGAATGATTTAATTGCATAACTCATGACACAGAAAATTTGACCCATATCAATTGTTCTTTTGCCTTGGGCTCCAATGAAAACTTTACAAGATATGCTTTAAAATATGGATTCACTTCACTTTAGAATCTGTACTGCATAAACCTTGGTATGCAAAATATTATAAAATAAATTACATTGAAAGAAATTGAACCCGAGTGTGAGAAGGATATATGTGAATGAAACTCGATTTATATAGAGGAAGTACTGGCTTGCAAGAGAATTAAGTAGCTGCAGTAGCCTGCAAAGCATCTGTTGGGATTTGCTAGCGGCTAAAAGCAATCTGCTGCTCCAAATGTATACATTTTGTATGTGTCTATATTTTAAAATGTATACATTTTGTATATTAATGAAATGTATACAAAATGTATACTTTTTTATGATGACAAATGTATACTTTTTGTATACATTTTTTAGTTCTGGGGCAGAGCAAACTGAGCTAAAAATGGAACCAAGCTGCAACTCGAGACAGCCATGTGAGCGAGGTCAGGAGAGGGCCTGGGGCTAATTACGTAATTCCTGCCTCGGGAATTCCTACCATCTATTTTACTTGTGTTCTACAACTTTCAAGTGTTTATATCACAGTTTAGACACTGCCAGTGTCAAATTGCAAAGTAAGAACTGCAAAATACATGTACAAACAAATATGCAATGCCTATTGCCCATGCAGCGCTGGTATATAAAACAAGATCAATCAACTAGCCAGCCAAACCTGAAGATGCTCATGTTGAGCGAAAACGTTTGTTTTAAGCAATTATAACTGTGTGTTAATGCCTCATTTTAAATCAAACAAGTATAATTATTAAAAATATTAGTAAGCTAGGTTGTAATTTTATTACATCTCCCTGATGGGCTTTTCAAATAGTAATTACATGATTAAAAAATTCAATCCTTATAAAATTACAATAGACGTGAATAGTTCTGTTCGCTAAAAATTTAAATGTTTAAGAAGTAAAACAATCTAACAGGAAGGATACGACATCCCAATGTAAATAAAGGCTTTTAATATACACATCAGATTGAATGTGCCACATTGAGCACCACGAGTTTTAATAAATGACTTCAGTTTCAAAAACTACATTGAGAATCTCTACCTCCGAGCAGTTGCTCCTGAGTCTTTACTTGCGAAAGAAGTTCTCCATCTCCAAGGTAATAAATACTATGTAGTGCCAACTCGATAATGCTTCTGACTCGCAACTCAACGTGCCTCTCTTCCGACCCGCACAGCAAAAGCGAGGCGGTTCGAAAACAGCAATTGCTGTCATCTTTTGTTTTTACTGACAGCAATGAACTCGGAGAAATTCTTGTGAATTGAAACCAATGGCCGTTGCTGAACTCCCGTTGCCAAACTCTGTTGGAGTAAGTGGCTTCTGCAAACCGAAGCATAATTCGGATAGTTGTAAGAAGCTAGCTAGTGCTTGCTGCTTCTTTCAGGCACTGGAGAATACTATACTGTCAATGATATTCCGCCGCCGTGTGAAATATTTTGTTCTGTGCAGTAGCATGCGCAGAAGTAGTGAATCCGGTATTTTTCCTGGCATCCCTTTTCCCCTCTCCCCCACAATCCTTTGCGCAGGAAAAGGGTGCCTGGCTAGAAAAGAGATTAATCTTTGGACGTGTTACAAATTTTGACAACAATCAACTGAGGAAATGAAAGGGTGAACCGACTCAAACTTGAGTCAAATGAAACTTGACTTGTGAGGGAATAAGGTATGATCAAACCTTGTTAAGACCACTGGAAGTAGAATTTTTGGTTCGCGTCAGCCAGAAAACAAAATTCGGTGCGGGATTTTCATCAACTTTTGTCTTTCGTTACTTATTTTTGAGGTAAAGAAGTCTGAAACTTATTACTCGGAACCTTGTTCCATAACTTCAAAGAACGGATATATTGTTGCGTAAAACCCATTCTAACACTTGAGCACAGTCAAATGCCAATCTTGTCAGTTTTGGGTGCTTCGTTGTTGGAGAAAACAATCTGCAACGAACGATGAAATATTTTGAATCAGCAGAAAAATCCATGCAGGCGCTGACGTGAACCAGATAATTAGTTTCCATTGGCCTAAACAGCAGAAACTAAGGTAATTCTTCAAAACAAACTAAATTACTTACTGTGCCGTAGAGTTGGCATTTTGGCAACGCCACCATCTCCCAATGGATCGCCTGCCATCCCTTTTCTAGCCTCTCATCTATCATTGCCCAGACACACATTTGCACCACGTGGGCTTTTATCTCCTCCGGGAGCCGGTCCCAATAACTCAAGCACTCATCTTCTACTCTTTCGCCAACTTCTCCCGCTACTGCATCATCTTTCATTTTCTTAACGCCTTCCATCTTAATTTCTTTTTCACACTTCTTCTTGCGAATCAGCTGTGGGTTTTTTTGCCCCATGCCGCTCTTTTTTATAGCTTTCCAACTCTTTTGGTTGCAACCAATCAAGATTCGAGTTGCCAGTCACCTGACTTCAATCTTGCTTCTACAGGAAAAACCAGTTCTTGTTCTACAGGTTAGCCCAGCCTAACCTGTTGGACTGGAAAAACCAGTTTTTCTTCTTACCCTACTGGTTCGTCCAGTCTTTCCTGTTGGACCAGTTTTGACTCTCGTCCACGTTTCTGATTGGTTCACTATGACGTCATTGTTGGAAGTCTATAAAAGCAGACAAACTCTGTTCCATTTGGCGCCATGACGCGGACCTTGGCAGATGTCTCTTTGGTGTTGGACTTCGAAGGGTTTCAGGTCCAAAATGACTTTATAGTACGTGAAATGGGATGGTGCACTTGGCAAGGCATGCACTACGGTTCCATCCATCACCTTCTCCTTGCAATTATCATAAACTCAACGTTTAAAGATCAACGCCAAGTCCACTTCGTTTGCCGTCACATCCATGGACTGTCCTACAAACCTCCCCGTGATATTGGCCATGAACTTGACCAACTAAAACAAGATCTAATGAACGTCTACCACCAAACCAAGACTGACGACCGACCTGTGGTGGCTTACAAAGGGGGCTGCTACGAAAAGAAACTTGCAAGCCTTAGGCATTCCCCACCTGAACTTAGAAACCTTCAGTTGCCCCAAATTTAACGACATGCCGCGGTTAGCCCAGATTGGGTCCTGCGGTCAACACAATGTTCCTCTACGTCATTACTGCCCTCAAGTGGAGTGCTACCATTTCATTCAGTAGATGTGCCACGAGTGCGGGTTACCACGTGATTGGAACTTTTGTAACACCCACCGTTGGCAACGTCTTTCTTCTTAAAAAAAAACCCAAATGGAACTGGCAAGGAAAATCCAGGGATGAGTTCACACATGTTCCCGCTTGTACGTAGGATGGTAATTAAAAATAATTTTCTTTTCAAATTTGTGTGCGTGCCTTACATCTTTCTTCTTAAAAAATACCAAATGGAACTGGCAAGGAAAACTCAAGGACGAGGCCGTCAGTAAGACCCTCACATGTTCCCGCTTGTATGTAGGATGGTGCTGATTAAAATACTTTTCTTTTCAAATTTATGCATGTGCCTGACTTTTTTGACCCCCTGACCTTTTGACCCCTCCTCGCTCTGATATGGTTTTTTGTGTGTAGTCCTTGTGTAGCTCAGTTGGTAGAGTATTGGACTCTTGATCCAAAGGTTGCCGGTTCGAATCCGGCCATGGGGCTGTGAAACTTTTTTTTATCCCAATGACTTTTCTCACCCCCCTGACTTTTTTAACCCCCTGTTGGCCCTCCTGACTTTTTGACCCCCTGATTTTTTGACCCTGATGCCCGCACTCCTCCGTCACCACTTCCGGTCAGCGGGAACCCATTCAACTGCACCTGTCAAAATTTGTGACGTCACACTCATACTCACTTCTGATTGGTCCATTTCAATTTGATGGATTTGGGTCTCAATCAGCGCACAGTACTACTTGCGCACATGCATCATTTTGGCTGTTTCAAAATTACAACAATGAAATTCTGCTGAGCAGCGTGTGTGTTTTGACCAAAAATGAAAGTCATGTTATGTGCAAATACATTTCTGTACGGTTTAGCTGCATAGTGCGGTTAATGTCTGGAATACTAATTAATGCAGCTTCTTTGACAACGCATCATTGCAAACAAATGACACGCGCGAGCAAGTAAATATTTAATTAATCTCTTCAAACTTGTAAGTTTTAAAATCCCGGGAATCAACTATATCTTGGAACAGATTTGTTGTGTAAGTGTTTATAGCGCACTGACGAGGAGTTGAAGAAATAACTAACTTTGTCGGTTTATGTGCGAATCTATACAATCAACATTGTGTCGGCTCAAGCAAGGTATGTTTAACTTTGTTTATTTCGTTATTTCATGATTCGCACACATGCACTAATTTTTGTTGCTAAGTTTATAAATATTTGTTTTGATACAACGTTCAACAAATAACAAGGGCAAATCAAGTTGAAGTTATGTCGTTAAACTTAAAGCCTGAGTTCATAAGAGTTCGAATTCTCGTCAAATATGAACATCTGCAGTTTTATAGTCAATGAGCGTTCCATACGTTAGTGACTCTTGTCAACTCAAATCCTGATTGATAGTGACCATGAGACAAAATTATCGAACAAATCTTTCCGCTAAACTGTCATGCAACTTTCACTTGTGTTTGATTCTGGCCTTACTCTACAAGGAAAACAATCTAAGACACTTGTCACTTGCTGCCTTAGCAAGAGAACTGTATGACTTTACGAGATCTCGTTCCTTCTTCTAAATGAGATTTCGTGTGTGAAAACGAGATCTCGATTTTTACGAGATTTCACTAGCTTTCGTTTACACCTCAAAAGCGATATCTTGCTCATTAGAAAACAATGCTTTTTAGAAATTTCGAAAACAATCACGAGATCTTGTAATATACGAGATCTCATCTAATTTACATGGAAATCTCACGACTGTTCACGATTTCTCGGAAAGTTTCTTTTTCCCACTACTGTAAAGTACAATCAATAGCGTTTGTCTCTCGTGTGTTTGAACTTTTCCCCGAAATTAGGTTGGAAATCTTTGCTAGTTCTACGAAAGATTCGCCTCAAAGTAAATATTCTTCCCATTGAAGTTTCAGAGTGAACATTCAATGCATTGACTACCGTTACAGAAATACAGTATACTTACATGTAAAGTATACTTTCACAATTTTCAAAAAGTTCACTTCAGTTGTACTGAGAAGTTTTTGAGTACATAACTTTTCGTTACCTAAAAAGTATACTTGAAGTATACTCAACAGAAAGTATGTTCGAAGTATACAGTACTTATCCGCTTATAAGAACCTAGAATTTAAGAACCTGTTAGCCTAAAAATATCAATTTAGACCCCCTTTA
>JAOBYH010097544.1:0-11387 GCA_025403525.1 Umimayanthus kanabou
TTGTTCTTAGCTTGTTCTTAATTTTTGGGCAAATTTGAGCCTCGTTGTTCTTATAAAATTGTTCTTACAAAAAAAAAGCGTGTAGACGGGGTCTAATTGGTTTGAATGGCTCAGCAAATTTCAAAGGGAGTGAACAGAGCTGCTTTGTTTTATGTTGAACAAACCGTGACCGTGTACATTGTTTTGTTTTACGTGTGAACCCAAATGTTTTTACCGGTTAGTTGTTCATTTGCATTTCAATACCTTTCGAGTTTTGTGCACGGTCAAAACCAACGAACAAAAGAACTAGAGAACAAAAACATATAACTAAGGAACTGGCGAGTTTCATGTGATAGCCAGTCTCACTTTATCAACAATGGTTTGGGACAGCTACCCTGCGAGCAGAGATCTCTCATATCGCGTGGCAATATGAGAGATCTCTTCTCGCAGGGTATGGGACAGCGAGAGATTCAAATAATGGAAGACAACTGTGCATTTCGGTATTTGAATACTGAGGACAACAAGATCATCAATCAAACAAGATCAGTATAACCAAGGAACCGTGTTTAATTAATTTTATGTGAAGCAATAAACCAATACAGTTGAGTTCGATAGTCACAAGTGCTGCAAAGGTTCCCTTCCATCTACTTCAAATCGTTCTTTTTCATTCCATTAACTCTCAAAATAGTGCGAGCTGGAATTATCCATTATTTATAACCTAAATGTAAAAAAATAAAGATTGCAAAACAACACCTTTTCAGAACATATGAAAATCTAATCACAAAATGCCAAAAGGCAGCTGATACGGAAAATCAACTAGATAGATTTAAAGATAACTGGTTTTCAAGCACAAGCAATGTTGAAAAAATCAACAGAGAATTTTAAAACTGCACCTTAGAGGGAAAAAACAAAGAAATAAACAAAGTAAAAATATAATGGAATACTGGCCTTTAAAACCTTTTCCAACTCTGGCTGTTTTGCAATCTAAAACTTACAAAAATAACTAAGAATTCTTCTTGTATCTTACATATCAACCTATTTTCAAATACTGTACATTACCGTTTAAATGTTTGTTGCAACTTTGTGCAACCCATAGTCACTTAAAATGGCAAACCAAGAACAATTGATTATATTCCCAGTGGTTATAAAAAAACTACAGCAATGTGGCAAAAATGATTATAGCAATAATCATTATATTAACACAAATTTTATATTCAAACAGTTAATCAAATTTTAAAATTTCTGTTCCAACGGCTTTTAATAGTTTGTGGAAACTTCAGCAAAATCCTGTTTAAAGAAAAGTTTGCTTTTAACAAAGAATGCAGCTATTATAACAAGGGGTAACAAATGATTCTACACACTTGCAAAAACTTCACCAGAAAATTTAGACAAAATTTTAGCAGGTTTACGCCTGCTCAGACAAGCGTCATTTCTGTATCCGCTGCTACACAATGAAACTGAATGATCATTCCCACAAAACTAATTTCAGAAGCGTTCACAAAGACCATCTGATAACCCCTGTACCTATCAGCAACCTAAAGACTTGCAATCAACACCCTGATCAGCTGCAAAGGCTCCTTTTATCATTGTCCATAGAACTCACGGAGCTGAGCAGAAAGAGCTGAAGACGTGACTCAAGCAGGGAAAAGATAATGGCAGTTGGTAACAAGTCTTTCAAACAAGGTTTGTACAGCTTCACAATTTTGAAAATCCGACTTTCTAAGAGTAATTTTTAGATTATTGCAAGAGTTTCCCAGGAATATTTTGAAATCATGGCAAATATAAAGGTTTTGCTTAGCCAGAGTCAAAAGAAAGGTAGTGATTCTAATACAATATGTAAAACCTAAATTCAGAAAACCAAGGATTTTAAATGTTACCAGATTATGTTCATCTTTGCAGGAGTAAGTCCAAAACTCATGGATTATTCCAGGAGTTTCAAAGAAGAAAATAAATTCTGGGAATTTCGAGGAAATAATAAATTCTAGGAAACTCCAGGAAGCACACAAACCCTGTTAAAAGCATAACACTAGTTATATACATTATTAGGTAACAAAATTATATACAAGCTAGACAAAGTACATGTAAAGGTATTGAAATAACATGGTACATATTCTCTTTAATATGTCAGAGTATCAACAAACACAAGTTATATTACGAACAAACTTTGTGAACATTTTAACTTAGCTTTTGTCACAGAAAAAATCTGATAAACCATTGTACCAGTTTATAGCATGTTCACCTATCTGAGTTTTCCCACCCTGTGCAAAGTATTAACGGCAATTTCCTTACACGAACTGGCCACCTAATTTCCCTTCTACAATATAGGGCAAACCACTGACTGATGCAGAATTACAGGCAATCCCTATCAACCAGAAAACTTATTTGGAGACCACTGTCCTGTCTTTCCACTTATCACATGCCAGGTGACCAGCCTAAAGAAAAAACTAATGTCACCCACTTCTATCAAAATGAATTATTTACAACTTGCTATCAAATTTAAGTTAGTTTCAAATGTCTACCTGCCACATGAAACAACATTCATTTACATTTGAAATATAAACAATTTTTAGTAGTACTCCTTGACAAATTCCTATGGACAGCAAAATACTTTCTAATTTGGTGGCAATTTACCACAGACCACTTTGTGTAATATGTCACCAGGACATTACCATATTTCCTACCAGTGCATTTAATCATTTTGTATCAAAATTTTAAAAGCTGGCAAGTGAACATACCTAGGTTACTGTGAACACCATCAGAAGCCACCAAGAAGATAATTTGTAATGGCTCTGTTCACATTGAAATGTGTTAAAAAGACCAGCTTTAACGACTTTCCTTCCAGTGGCTTCTTGATGGCACTGCTTTGCAATGCACTGTCATTTTACCATGGTAGATAGCTCTTCTTCACAGGTTCATGTGAATATTCTCACTTGCCCAAAGTCTGCTATGACTGTGGTCAAAGTTCATCCTCATCATGGCTGCCAACACTCTCTAGCACTGACAAATTATCTCTCTCTGCTGTGTGGCTATGGTGATCGTTGCTGTCTTGGCCAAGTGACCTCCCATCAACATTCTCCAAGGCCATCGATGAAGTTGTTGCAATGCTATCAGATGTATTGATGTTGAAGTTGTCAAAACTACTTGCAATGCTAACAGTGCAACTTCGAGGTGCAGGAATAAGGGAGGCGTGGCTATCCCCATCACTGATGGCACGCATTGCACCAATTGTACTGCCGTCTAAACTGGAACAGTCTTGGCTCATACTGATGCTTGGTTGTTTTCCACTTTCATTTTCTGTGTGGGAACATTTTTTGTGTTAAAATTCTTCTTTCAAGTGTGTGGTTCACATGTAACACTCTGAAAGTTCACTGTTTGGATCAATCTTAAGTAATCTTGAATATAACAAACATAATTAAATTATATCCAGACTGCCAATGGATCAGTTCAATACTGTAAGTTGTATTTCATTTCCATGAACTGATTTGAAAGACATTATTTTCTTGTTTAAAGGCAACTAAAAAGTACCACTGAACTGTAGTTTCCTTCGTGTATGAACTATTCTTTTGCTTAATATGTATTGATTAAAAAAATAACTTCTATTTCCCCTGCTGAATGATTGACCCCAAAATGTTGAAAAATATCTATGTTGCTAAAAATCTAATTAACATTATTTTGTCTGAACTACCAGACAGTAATTATTTTTTGCACTGTTGACCTCAACTTTTAGAGAAAAAAAAAGTCAATAGTGCAACAGATGTGTGCTTGTAAGCTCCACAGTACATCTTAAACGTAACTTTCATTGACCAAAGTATTATTTGAAATTCAGCGGTTAAATCTAGAGTCCTTGGGAAATGAAAATGAAGTTCAAGGACTTTCACAGATGACTCAAAACATGTTACAAGGAAAGAGTTGATTGACTGACACAGATACAGGCCTATAAACTTAAATGTACCCATCAAAGCCCTATTGTTAAAAAAGGGGGTTAAATTTAACCCGGGAATATGGCAAATTATAGTTAGATTTACCTCAGAAATTATTGTGAAAGTGCTTCACATGTATCATTCATTCACGATTTTTGTGTATTGTCAAGCAAAGCATTTCTTTTTCACTGAGATGTGAATTTAACAACATGATTCAAGAAATCTGCTAGCATGTCTGGCATGAATTGTTTCAGTATTGTTAGTCCAACTCAAATAATTGCCAGCCTCTGACGTCAGGCTAGGGAATTGTCAGCTTCAATTCAAATACATAATTCTGTTTTAATAAATCACTACAAAATACCACTATTTAAATTTACAAGAATAAAGTCATTGAGAAAGTAAAGCCAATTGTGGGTTTAAATGGTAACCCTGGATCACCACTAACTGCACCCTGGGAGATCAATCTATATAACTACTATTGAATATCACATGCACCTCTGTTGTTAACTGATGCCACCACAGTAACAACACCAGATGCTGAGCCTTTGTCTGTAGTTCGCATGCTGCTGCGGCTACTGGATGTAGAGGTTCCAAACACAGCAGCTGCAGCTGCTCCAGCCAAACCACTACTTTCAACTTCTTCATCAAACTCCAAGTTTACTCCTCGTCCATTCCTAGTTGTTGTTACTGTTGCACATCCACCACTGCGACACAGCGATATCGGCACAACTCCATATATATAACCCAAAGCAATTGGAACACCAACCCCAACCGTTAAAGCTGCAAGGATTGGCGACACCAAAATTGACAATGTGACACCACCAGTGATGGCAAGATTTCGCTTTCGCGTTGAGTGGTAGGGTTTTTCATATTTGTCATGAATCTGTTGAAAAATGAAAAACACAGATTATTGTTTTTTTGGCCTCCACAGATGAGAGAGACATGTTATTGTTAACTATTAGTTGTTGATTACTATTAATGTAATCATTAGTTTCTTAGTTCTCAATACAGCTTTTCCACACAGTAGATCACATATTAAGAAGTTATAGACAACTAATATAATGGTAACTGGTCAAACTACACACTCATAGGGTTCAAAATAGCTGCCGGCAGTTTTGGGACCTTGCCAGAGATTTTTATTTCTGCAACATAGTTTAAGACTAGGAATCGACAGAATTGTTATTTTCACTAAGTCAATTGTGCTTGTAAAACCAAAATTCTCGCTTCTGAACAACACTTTTTTCTTCATCGGCAAGATGAAGAGTATGGTTTACTCAACACACACCAAGAAAGGTCGTTCTTTTTTTAAAAAAACATGCATGCGGTAAATATTGTACATCCTAATTGACTGACACACGCCTGGTGCATAATAGTACTATTCATGTACCTTACTGCTTGAAAACAGCTGGCAAAAATTTTGGGCTACGGAAACAGACTACAAAATTAGGCATATTTTATGAACATTATTTTTGAACCCTAATACGCATGTTAACTTCATTCCCAGGACATAGCAAATTAGTTCAGCTGTCGATAGCTATCTTACAGACAGGAAAAATTAGTTGTAGATAGCAAAACAGCCATGTTAGTTATCGATGACAAAAGTATTTTACCTTGTTGAAAAGGAAAACTCATTAATAAATTGTCAAAAACTGGATGACTTGGGGCATGCATGAGATTTTTTAGTTGTCGACAATTTATAGTTATCAATAACCATTTTCCTTGTCTGTGGAGACCCTTGCTGTAATTACTAGACAACTGTCAGAGTTTCCATTTGTGTAAATTTGTAGGGAGCCCCTGAGACTCCTTACTGCTCGTTATAGTGAATCTATCTCTGAAAAGATCAACATTGGCTGCCCTTAAATATGAAAATACTTATTTATACCAAGAAACTAACATTTGGCAAGCTTACCGTGCGTCCAACATAAACAGGTATACCAATCACCATAGCTGGTAACACCACTCCTGCGGCCAGTGCAATACCCAGGGGTGCACCGATCAGAGTACCCATCTGCCAAAGTATCTTCTTCTTTCGACTCCAAGGCTTCTTGCCCCAAAATGTACATCCCGACGGGCTACAAATTAATATATGCAACAATATAAAAAATGACATAAAAAACATGAAGCACACAGCTTTTCATGCAGAAATGCAGTCTGAGTTGGCCATGGTGCAAATTTTGGAACATTTTCATTGGATAATATCAGAGCTATCTGGCCTCATGCATCCAATCAGCTCAAGAAGATGACAGAGAATATCAGAGCTATAGACTGGTCTTGTTATTGCTATGGCAATGAAACTTTCATAAAACTTACTCTTGTTGTTAGAGAATTTGCTTGAATTGATGTTTTAGTTCATTATTCACCTTTTTCTGGCCAATTTCCAAAATTGTATTATTACCTTGAAGTATTATTATTAGTTAAAGAATGAAACAGATAAAGGCAGGGCTCGAAAATCCATTAGCCTGATGTCCGAGACTGGCAATTATTTGAGTTGGGCTAGCAATACTGAAGTGATTCACGCCCCACATGCTAACAGATCTCTTGAATCATGCTGTTAAATTCACATCTACGTGAGAATACTTTGCTTAACAATACACAAAAATTGTGAATGAATGATAAAGCACTTTCAAAACAATTTCCGAAGTACCGTGTAATGCACACCCCGATTTCGAAGCCTGTTTCCAGAAAAAAAAAGCATTTCAACATCATTCTTGACTACAAATAATTTTCTGGAAAAATACAGCATCAGTCTCAAATCTAGCTCCACCAGCATGAAATTCAATTACAAGAGTTGATGCAAACTATCTGTTTGCTCTGTGATACATTAAGTTTTATGATGTTTTCTTCATTTTCTTCTTCTGTTTTACTGCTGCACGATGGAATGTGATTCATTTGCACAATCCCTGTAACATTTTATGAGCGAGGAGACACGAACTAGACTTGCTGGCCACATGACATACAAGATTCAAGATGGCGGAAATCACTTGCACGATTTTTTCTCTTTCAAATCTTTTCTGCATTGGTGCAAAAAATCAACAGATAAATGAGTGGATTGAACTTTTACAAAGCTTTTAATAAAGGAAAATTCTTCATCGAAATTTTTTTGCCATTGAAATACTCGAGAAAGTGCAGTAGAAATTTTCAAAAGGGGTCACAGGGAAACCTTCGATCTTGAATTAGGGGTCCTAAACAATTTAGAGGAGTCTCACCTAATCAAGGAAAAATTGGCATGCAACAAGTTTGTGCTTTCCAATTTCAGTCACATATGCTCAAACTTTTCAGTCCTTTGACTTCCAAATGCAAGAAAAGTTTATTTCACACAGTCACAGTATGTATGCCCAGTCAATCTTCTGTGTCCCAACGATGAACAGCATTTCAATTTCTTTGTCCTAAATGATTTTTTTTGCATAAAATATGTAATTTTTTACGTTTTTGGAAACCCTGCAAGATTAGGAGTGTTATATCTCGGACGATAAAGAATATAGAACATGGATGGCTTACTCACCTTAAATAATGTAAATCAGAAATTTCCTTCATACACAGCCAGCAAAATTCTGCCCCACAAACTGCACATGTCATGTGATTGCATGAGCCATCATCCATTTTGATGATGAAGGCACCACATCGAGGGCACGGTTTCATGTCATCACTGCCATTGGAATTGCGACCATCAGACCCAGATATTGATTTCAGATGAGTTGCTCGCCTAAGTCTAGCTGCATCACAAGTAAGATTTGGATGCCACATTTGTTTGCAGTGGTAACAAAATTCTGTATTACAACCTGGTCTCTCGCACTCCAACTTTGGGCAACTCGCACACCCGGTTGCTATGACAGCATAACCACAATCTGGTGCTGGACACCAGCGGCAGTCAGGGTCGGCAACCAAGGCCCTTCGCAAAGTAAATTCATCATATTTTGCCATAACTGAGTCATCATTCAAGATGCTCTTCACATCACTCGGGTGAAACCGTTCAGAACATTCCGGGCACGTGAGATTTACTCTTGCCTCACTGATTTCCAATGCCATGTATTGTCTTAAACATTCAATACAAGATCGGTGTTCGCAAGTTGAAATGTCAGGAAAAAGGTTTTTAGATCGGAGGGCATAGCACACAGGGCAAACAACCATTGAATCTGGTGAACTCTGCTTTCGAGATTTGGGAGTGCTTTTCTCGTTTGATTTTGGTGTCTCTCCTTTGTAAGATTTTGAACGTCGGAAAATACCCCTAAAAGAGTATCTGGTCCTGCCATCTTTCTTTGCTTTGGGGCTAGGAGTTGAAAAAGTTGCGGTGCTCTGGTGGCTTGTGCCAGGTTTGGATTCCTTTCCCGACTCTGCGGTCATTTTGAACCCAGCTAACCTGTAGAAAAATATAAATACAATATTTCAATCTTCTGTCAACCCACACAAACCTGAGACAAAATGGAGTTTTGTTTGTGCGTAAATATTGCGAAAGTCTTTCTTGTTCGGTAAACGAGTACGCGTCAACGATTTCTTGATCGCCAAAACGGACAACTACAAGTCACCTAAAAATATTATAAGTAAGATAACGAGTTCAACATTATTCGCCTTTAAACCTTGCTTAAACTGTTCGCGAATAAGGCACGCTAATCGTTTCCGCCCAGCAAAACACACAATAAAATATGTTGTCTCATGAAAACTATACAATCCAACCTACCACTCAGAAACATCGGTAACACTGAATGTTCTCGATGTACTATACATTTTTACAACAACTAATTTTATAACAAACTGTTGCTAGAAGCTTGGTATTTACATGAGCGCCGCCGAACACGAAGTGCCCGTTTATATTCAATATTGTATTAACGCACAACACTGGGCAAGAACTGCCATTGTACGGTCACAAACATATCCGTTTACCTTGCTATCAGTTAAGAAAAACTAAAAGGGAAGATGTGGAACAAACCTTGATATAGCAAAGCGACGCTACGACGTCTGTAGTCATATACAGCGGCGACTATAGAGTACAGTGATAAATGACCGACGTACAAGCCTCTAGATTTGACATCCAGAAAGCACCAGAATGAGAACGGATCGTCGTTGTCGTTACACAAAACCACACACTTCAAATAGATTTCCAAGCAGAATAGCTTCTACGTAAGTTGGTCAAACAAAAACTTGAATAGTACGTAATGCAGCGGCTTTATGATGTAAGATTCTTGAAATATATAAAGGTCCTCAGATTTCGATACAGATTATTGGGCTGAATGAGAACTTGTTCGTTCCCGACGATTGTCTTCAACCAACTCTTCCCAAATCAGTCCCTCGAGACTCGCGCAAGAATATTCCCTACAGAGTACACCCACACAAAACTGTGAGCCCTGTTTGGGCAGAAAAAGATCTACTTATTCCTATTCAACTTTTTCTTCCCAAACTACAATTTCTCACGCCATAAAACTCTCAATTTCAAAACTTCGATCGATCTGTTAAAAAATTGCAGCTTGTTTTCAGTCGGATCATGTGACATGGCCTGAGTGGCCGTTTATTTTTGTCGGTATCCTTATAAGGTAATTTGCATAAATTTACCGTTAATCGTAATAATTTCCGAATCGATTGTTCTCGATGAATGGGTATTTTAAATATAAAAGACTTTTCCATCCTTTTGTGCACAGACGCAACAAGTAAAAATAGCTTTAGTTATGAAAGCATACGTTAACTACTGGAATAAAGTAATTTTCCGTCAATGAGAGTGTTATTTGATTTTGGGTAGATTCTAATTCAAAACTGTTTCGTTTAGCACTTTTCCATCCCAGATAAATCCAATAATTATCATAAATTAGCATGCATCCCGAGAGACAGTTCTGGTTCGGGCACAGTATATTGTGGAGTAGGTGACAGAATACAGATGTAGCTTGATGTCTATCTTTATAGATACACTTTGTGTTTGGAGATGTTTGAAAAAGGATGAACATTTGTAGCTACACCTGGCAGTGTTTTTTATCGCCTAAACAATAATCGAGACTAAGACAGTTTAAAAACGGCACTCACCTGACTTCGACTCCTGCAAAGCACATGTTCTCAACGTACATTTATTGATTTAACAGGAAATTTTAAAAACATCTCAAAAAGCGATTTAAACCACTTGGGTTTCGCTGGATATTTTTAAAACTCTATTTTTGCTTTAGTTTTGCACTGGACTTTGCCATAAATGAACAGACAACAGGAAGTCCACAGCTGTTATGGCGAAACGCAAGCGGAAGTGTTCATTATTCGCGATGTTGTCATTGATTGTGGTCTTGTTCATTATATCAATGTTGAGGTCTTATGTACTGTTACAGCCTGAAGCGGCAATAACGAGAAAAGAACTTCAGGAGACCGAGAAAATACAGAAATATGATGCGTCAGTTAAGAACAAAAAGCTGGTAGAAATTAGTTTGCAAATTTCTACCAAAACAATTGGTATGTCGAGTAGGAGTAAGAATACTCTAAATGCTACAAGAGGTGAGTTCATAAATAACTTGGAAAGTGTGCATCTATAAATATAAATATAAAAAAAAAGGAAAACGCAGCTGGTACGCGGAAAGTTAGGACAGGCCAGGGTGCTAATTAACAATATTTAATTATTTTTAGCGCCCTGGTTAAACTTTTAAGTCACTGTTCCAGCTGGTCTGTTGGAAGCAGTTTTTGGTTTGGAAGACCATTTTATCTGTGATTGTCTGGGGGGGGGGGAACACTGCCCTGTGTTTGGGAAGTGGACTCATCTCTGAAAAGTGGCTGGATAAAGCTAGCCTTACTCAGGTGCACCCAGGGGTTGGTGGTGACTAGCCATTCAATTAATCCGCCTTCCACTAAATCTGCTCTTGCTACTACATGCATGACTGCGGTATACATGTACATGTATGTGATTATGTGGAATGTGACTTAATTTGTGCTTTGTGTGATTGGTTTATAAATACTGCACAATAAAATTTCAAATTGTAATGGCTTACCATATTTATTACTCCACATATTGACGGGGGAGGTCAATTCTATATAGGCTGTAAATTCTAGATCACTGGCTTCCTAATTCTAGCACATTTTCGCATGTGAGATTGTAACCTCATACAATTATGTAACTTGAAGTCTGAATTAACGGAGGTTTGTGGACATCTACTCACCCACCCCTCCCATAAACTTAACCCCACCCTTACTCTAACATTAACCTAAAGGAGGGGGGGTAGGTAGTTGCCCAGAAATCTCCTTTGATATAGAAACCAGTTCTACATCAGGAGACTGAAATAAACTGTATGATTTTCATTGTTTTCAATCCAGAAATTCTTGGAGTCTCACCATCAGAAATGAAATTATATGTACCAGATTCATATGGGATGTTCACATGTGTGGATGGAACTCAGCAAATTAACATGGTGTCTCTGAATGATGATTACTGCGATTGTCATGATGGAAGTGATGAGCCTGGCACAGGTGCATGTCCAAACTCAAGGTGAGCTAGATGCCCAGAAGCCTCACTCACATATTTTAATGACGAGG
>JAOBYH010097655.1:0-11386 GCA_025403525.1 Umimayanthus kanabou
TTTAAGCAACATAAAGCCCTTTTACCAGCAACAGTTGACTCGGTAAATACACGTGCATCATTTCTGAAGCTTGCATCTTTTGTTAGTTTCCGCAGCGTTGCCCTTTTACCAATACCATACAATCGTAAAGTGGTGTCGCAGCCAGAAAAAAGCATGCACGAATGGTAGTAACAGGTAAGTTTCGGTGCAAAGTGTGCATTTAAGTCATGAATATGCCACATCCTGTGTTTTTGCATGCTTGTTTTCCTTCGGATCTGAAATTAAGTGGATGCAAGTTTGCATCAGCATGAAATTAAAACACAGCAGAACCCAGAAGGTCTGTGTCCTTTACAATAAGTGTAGTCGCATCCTGTGATGCAGCCTCTACGGCTGTCTGGACAATGAGTAGGTCAGCATCGCCTTCAGCATGCATTGTTTTGCAGCCATTATCACGTAGACCAGCACTTAACATGTCAATAAATCTCTGCTTATTCTTTGGTGCTGGAAAGAAAGTGGTTTTTTTGTTTTTAGAGGTATCGCTCCGATAAATTTCACTTCAGCTCCTACAACGCCTTTATTTGCTGCTTTGAGACTGGTACTTGTTTCTTTGCTCTGAAGTTTGAACCAGCTGCAATAAGATCTTGTCTGCCAACTATCTCCGCGTTCAGTGCACATACGTTCTATAGTTGTTTGAAAGTCAGACGTTTTAACTGGAAAATCATCGAAACTTCTTTTGTTCCCAGATAAACAAGCAGGCTTTATACTGCGGCAAAATAGACAGTGTTCAGTAAAGTAAAAATAGAATCACTGCTGCGCAAAACACGAGCGGTAGATGGTGGTTCTGGTGGTCCTGATGTTTCCGTCTTGAGATTGGGGCTGATAAGGTTTGTTTTGCTATATTTGTATCTGGACTCCTTATGAACGGACTGTCCTGCAGAGGTGCAGATGTTCTCACCTCGCAATTGACTGGCTTTGTTGACACCATTACTCCCCTTCTGTTCGAGCTGTACAGTTTCATGATTGTTTATAGTGGCTCCTTGCAGATAACACAGTTTTCCATCTTCTGCTATGTCTGCGCCGCAACAAAGCCATTACAAAGTGGTGCTTGGAAGTATTTTTGCCCAAGCAAACTACTGTTTCAGTTATAGGTAAGCAGTGTGAAGACGGGCATAGCCATGTATACAACTTTTGCAGTAGTCAGCGAAGCTGCAAGCTATTTAAAAACAACCTATGTACTGACTGTTATCCTTGTTACATTCTTAAATGGCAATGCAAAAGCAAATTTGAAAAAGAAACGGCCAAAACTTTCCTTGCTTCTCCACAAGAAATATGTAAATTTTCATTCCTATTTTTCGAGGTGCGAAAAAAAGGTTCAATTTTATGCATTTACACGTGCATACACACTGTTTTCTAATGAAGCCTCTTGTTTTGTGCTGCTGTAGTGGTCGTTGTCATATTTATTTTTATCGCGGCCATTTTGGATTTGCGGGTGTTTATAGCAGTCAGTAAATATCAAATAAATAATTTTCCCCTGCCTAGATCCTTCTACATTTTTGATACAACGTTTCTGAATATTCATGGAACTAAATGCCATAAAAAGAAATTCTGTTGCAATTAGTTCAAGGTTGCGATATTTTTCAAGCTAGACTGACCAGACTAAAACGTAACCTAAACGCGGCCCTTCCGGCCCGAGTAAGGAGGTGACTAGTTGACATATTGACCAATAAGGATGTGGCTGTACGATAATATATGCCAAAGTTTTAAACATGTTTGTCAGAACACAAAGGTCATTTCTGGCGATTTTGTGCTAAACATTCAGGCAACGACCGTTAAAGTTTATATCATGACAACTATTAGTGGAGCCACGTTTGCTATATTCGCTGTTACGTTAAGTCTGATAAGCGTCACTGGAATCGTGTTGAACGGCTTGACTATCGCAACGTTCCTCAAGAATCGCAGTCTACTGACAATCTCAAATATCTTCGTTTTCAGCTTGTGTTTGTTCAGTTTTTTCTTGTCACTCGCAATCCTTTTGAATGTAGCAGCAAATGCAACAGAAGGTTGGCCATTCGGAAACACAGGATGCAAGGTCTACGCATTTCTGACAACTTTCTGTTGTCTTTCATCCATAAATCACCTCGCTGGCGCAGCATTTGAACGATATGACAGTATAGACAGAAAAAGCCGAGGAAAAGGCCTTCTGAACAAAAGGCGCGTGGTCTACTGTCTTGTTGTTCTTTGGTGTTATTCCTTGGTTTTCAGCATCGCCCCTTTGGCTGGTTGGTCGTCATACGCTTTGGAAGGGATTGGTACAAGCTGTTCTGTTAACTGGTCTTCGCCGAGCCCAATCGCTATTTCCTACACGATAGTTTTAATGATTGGTTGTTTTGTACTTCCACTTGGAATCATTGTGTTTTCGCACTGTAAAGTGTTGAAAGTCGTTCGCGAAGTACGAAAATTCGCAGACACTAACTTTGGACCATCACACTTAGCTGCTATCAGTGCCCACAAAGCAAAGAAGAAAACGGTAATATTATTTTTTGCCATAACATTTACATTTACATTATCATGGACACCATATGCAGTAGTTTCCTTGATATCAGCGGTAGGACAGGGCGATACAATAAGCGAATTATCGTCTAGTGTTCCAGCAGTTCTTGCTAAATCGACCTGCGTCCATACTCCTATTATTTATGCCGTTATTTTCAAATACTTTCGCAAAAAGATGCTCGATTTAATTCCAATATGCCGCCTGTTATTTGAAAAGAAAAACCAAGTTCTTCCCGAATTCGATGCTTTACCGAAGATGTAGTGTCACAATTAAGACAAGGATAGTATTTCTAGGATCCTTGTGGTTTTTTCGCCTTTGTGAAGTGCCGTTGATTGCCATAAAAGTGGGTAATTTAGATTTGGCGGATGATAGCAACCCAAAACAAACTTCAAAGCCCCGATAAACATCTGATGGATCGTGCAGCATTGAATACATACAGTGATAATTGTACATAAATGAAAATAACCGAGGTATTGCTGTATGTTTTTCGAATAGGTGTACACATTTGTACACAGTGTAGCCGGCACGAAGGCATTTAATGATGAGGCTAAGTTCAAATAGTAATTCTTAAAATTCTAAAGTTTTATGCTATCTTATATCTTTATGATCATAGCTATGTGCAATTTGTTTATATCTATTTAACATATTTCATATTTTTATCCAATTTAAACCATAACAATTCAGAGTTTATCTGCAGCTATGGTAATAAAGTTCTAATATTATTGATTTTCCTGCTATAGAACTCGAGTTCGGTCCTTCACAGTCAATTTTGCTCGGTCGTGGTTGATCATGAAAGCCACGAGACAGTTGCATGATGGCGTCAATTTGCTGCAATCAACAAAACGTTTTACGAAATTCTTATAAGTACCGTTTGAGTAACAGATGCGGACGCTTGAAAGAGCCAACAGCCTGAAAAGGGAACTCAATGAGCTAGCGCCATTAACGTCGCTCGACCACGGATCAGTTCAATCAACTCAAAATAATTCAGTCGGCACTTCACGTAACCAAGATGATAAGAAACCAAGAATTCCGTTACACTATTTATGACTCCAAATAATTATTAGGAATGTCTTTAACGGTAGAGCATTTTCCTGGCATATCATAACACGATTTTTGCGCTGAAAAGAAGGTACTGAATTCGTTCACAAGTGCAAGCTGCCGGTCGAGTTTTATTGGCGGTTGATCGAACGAGCTCCATAAAACCAGAAATTGCTAATAACCTCTTTGACGTTTTACTGTATCTTAGTTTCTGATTTTTGTTTACGTTTTGTTTCTTGTATTTTTTTTTTACATTCTGAAAGTGGAGAGTAAATATTCAGTTGTAACCCACGGCAATCAGTTTTCGCTAGGTTCTTCAATTTGAGGCAGGGAATTTCTTGAGCAACGCTCAACTTTCTACTTCATAGATCATAATGAAAATACGTCTATCATTGTATAACAAATTCACAGAATGTATTCTATCTACAATTTGAAAGAAAATATTTAAAATAAACCTCAAAATGCTCTGTTAGAAACAGTAAATGGCTCGCTTCTAAACCAACAATTTATAAAATTTGTAATAATAATGCAATTAGTAAGTTTACATAATTGTAAAAATTGTAAATTTGTAATAATAATGTAGTTTGCAATAAGTAAGTTCACAAAATTGTAAAGAAACGTTTTCAGCACTGGGCAAATTTGTAATAATAATGTAATTTGTAATTAGTAAGTTTACAACTGATTGTAAAGATATGTTGTCAGCACAGGGAAAATAAACGCCGGAAAGAAAAAGTCGGATCTTATTAAGTACGAAACGTGAACAGAGTACATTGTTTCAGCCTTTATTACGAATCAATTACGTTATCAAAAGTGAATTAGTTTTTTGGAAAAAAACAGAAATTAATTTACGGAAAAAAAAATTCAAATATTGAGTATGAAAATTTACTTAAGTAGTCACAATATCAGTAAACAACTATTTGCAATTTCTACTTGAAAGGTAGACTTTTTGCGTACATTTCTTTCACTTCCTTTTTCAATTTTAACCTGATTATTATTTTGTGAGGGAGCTAAAATGTCACTACATGTATTCAACCATCTGTTAGTTCCACCACCTGTTATCACGGCTTTAGGACTGGGGCGAGCAATCATTTGGAATCGAATTAGAACCGCAGATGATTTCTTGATTGAATGCAACCTTGAGGCTTCATCCGGCAAACATCGAACAAGGTCGAGGTAAGTAAACAGAGTATGGCAAATGGCCCATCAGACTCAGACTTCTCACAACCCAGCGAACTAGATCAAACTCTTGTTCTTGCTGCAATATATTTTTACTCGTGAATGCGCTTGCGTAATGAACGAGTATTGGAATTAGTGGGGCCAGAAACTTTGTAAACTATTAATTGATTATATACCGACAAAAATTCCATATAAGCTTTCTCACGAATCAAATCGATTATCAACTGGTTAGCAGGGGGGCAGGATGTGGCAAAACTCGGATTGAGTGTCAATTCGTGGCTCGCTACGCAAAAATTGGGGTTTCTCAAAAGAGAAAAACAAGTTCAGAGTGTAGAATTACTTAAAAAGAGCTTGGAATTTTCTTGTTAAAGTCCGCTGCACGACTCACGGATTGCTCCAGATCCACATGTCGGTTAAACAACCTCAAACTTCAAGACACAAACAATGTCTTTAGATTCAGCGCTGGACGAAAATGATGAACTGTAATCTTTAGAAAATAGTTCTGAAAATTTGGCGACAGATTTAGAAACGGATTTCGAGAAACATGACGATGGGATTGGATTCTCTACTCCAGCTCGCCTTCTCAAAACAACAACACGCAGAGAAATGCGAACCAAGTCCGATCTGTGCGTGACGCTTCACGCTTGATATGTCGGAGAGCGTTCAGAAAACCAGTGCTCTCTCCTTGGCAGAGGCTTCGAGAGGGACATAGGACAGGGCGCGCGGAGGAACTGAATAATATAACAAAATCTCGATTATGAGGCAATAGTTTTTTTTTCTCTAAAAAGGTTTTTTCTAATTTCATTGCGGCTATGAAACCCTACCAAAAACACAAAAGTTTCTTTGTCGCGTTGCTGAGCAAATTGGCCAACCTTATATGGAGTTGTTTATTTGACTTAGAACCTAAGAAACCATTAAAGTACTCACACAATTTTTAAAATTTTCTCCTTTGTAAAAAACAAAATACATCCTGACTTTTTAAAATAAAATGGCTGTCGTGCCTGATTATTTAAAATCCGTCAAATTCCGACTATTTCACTGTGCTGAGAATCGCGCTATTTAAATCGTTTACATCTACATATCTTGCTGAGAACTTCAAAACATTGTGAATATTTTTCGAACAGGAATTATTTGTTGTACAACGAACAACGGAGTCATTCTTTGATTTTAGCCGACATAATACTGTCGTACGTGACGAAAAACAGTAATACTTTCAAGGCATTTATTTACGCAACAAGCAGTTACCACTTTCAGCAAACAAAGATCTACTAAAAAATTTTTGTCTGTCACTTCAGACATGCTGTTTCTGGCCCGAAACATACAAACCTATTTTAAGAAGAAAAGTAAAAAGAGTGCTTTATCCGATACTCTAATATTGAGCGCCACAAAAATAATTATTTGTCACGTTGCATGACGCTTATATTGGAATATAAATATGAATTCTTTCCGAAAGTGGCGCTTAAATTGGAGGGGCACCTAAATTAGAGTATAAAAGACGATATTACAGATTTTGCCACATGGGTGGGGCAAAGAAAAATTGTCAAATAGAGTTAAACATCCCCACAACAAGGAACACGAAATATACTTAAAACAAAACATTTTTGCAAGAAAAAAAGATCGAAAAATATCTTTTTCCTGTTTGAGATTTTTCTGTGAGCAATGGGACATTGGCTAAAACCCATGAAACCCATGAGATCATGTGGAAACACCCGGAAACAGCTACAGATATTTTGTAGTTTTTAAATCGCCCTGTCCCCTGCCAGTACGCCCCCTCCTGTGTGTACCACAGCAAACCTGAATCACAATTCAAAAACAAAGGCTTTACCCAACCAGGAAAATGAACTAGGCAATTGTATTCCAATGTTATTGACTCGTGTAAGCACCTATATTGTCTAAACACTGGAAGACTAGTTTTGAAAAAAACCTGGCGAGTAAGCTGAATACAGGTTTTCATTAACAAAGGCTGATCATGGTATGTTTTTCGTCTGTGAGGTTCCGACAATGGTTAGCGTTACAGTAAATCTATCCTTCTGTTCTACCTTGTCTAACAAGTTCATACAAGGCTTCTCCCTACCTACATGTTAAAGTCTAAAACTTAAGAATCCATTCTGTAAATATTTGAAGAAACACACTAGCAAATAAGAGGCAGCTTGATCAAAATACCATCTTTAGTTATGCATTCAAAAAGTTTCTGATGCAAAGGGGTTGTTGGGGAGTTGGTAGTGTGCCACACAAGGCATGAGCAATTACTCCTACTAAAACTTTCACCTTTTCTGGGATTGGCTGGCCAGCCAGTTTCAGCAGCTTTTCCTGAAGTGAAGAAGGTTCTTCTTCAGTCGTTGGTTCTCTCTCCTCAGTAGAATCAGCAAACTGGACAGTACGCGATTGCTCGAGCCCTGCAGTTGCAAAGAATGAAAGTATGCATGTATACATGTATGCAGAACTAATATTCAACAGTCATCTAAACATTCACAATTTTGAAATTCCAGCACTTTCTAGAATTGTTTTAGGACTTTTTCTGGATTTTTTTGGAACATTTTGAAACCACACCAAATAGACACTTACAGGCTCCAGTTGCTGTCAACAGAAAGTTAACATTTCTAACGAATTTTCAAAACACAAAACTGGGGAAATGATCTTGTAACAATTTTCAAGAATTTCAGTCAAAAATTGGAAACAAACCAAGACTGCAGAAATCGTTTTTCCATGGGTCAGACAGCCTTAAGTACAAATTTTGTTAACAATTTTGCCAGGCTTTGACAAACCGAATTTGCAATCTTTGAGTTTTATGGCAAAACAGTGACATGATTAGTGTTTAAGTCAAACCATTTCCAGTCCTTATGTCATAAAGTTAACCAAGTGTTCCCTGTCTGTTGTTAAGACTGTTGTGTGTGTGAGAGGTTAGTGCAGGTCAACCACAACCACAAGGTCTTGGGTTCCATCTCTAGCCTGGTTTACGGGTGAACTTTGTTTGGCCCTTTGTCACAACATCAAAAGACAGGGGCATTTGATTTTAAATTAAGCCACTGGTTTAGTCCCTTGTTGCTTTATCTGAGGTCTTAAAAGTACCCGCACATTTTCTCCAAAAGAGTCTAGGGTTATCCTGGTGTTGTAGTCTGTCAGGTTCATACAACTTTATCATAATCAAACTGGCACAAGGCTGTGCTAAAAGGTCAGGCATGGACCAATCAGTGGCTGCCAGAAATACTATATATTTATATGCTTTAGTTTGACTTCATGAGCTGTGTCTTCACAATTAAGCATCATCAAACTGCAATTTTGATGATAAGCTAAGGCTGCAAATAATGGCTGGACATCGGACATATGTCCGGCAAAAATGAACAAATGTCTGCCAAAAGCAGACTCTGATCGGACAAAAGAGCGGGAAGTTTGTTGTCAAAATGTTCTTGATATTTGCACTTCAAATAAGCAACTTACTTGGAAAAAAACTAAAATATCCATTCTTCACTTTAGTTTTTCGATTTTGTTCAGTAAGGCCACAACATTATGAAGCAAAGCCGAGTCATGTATCGATTGTGAACTCGCTTTCGATCATTTTCATTTTTTAGTCAGACTTCATGTAGGACCCAATGAAATGCACATGATGCGAAAAGATGGTGGGCAAATCCGCTGGAGAGAAAGATTTATCAAGCTTTTTCTTGAGGCAGGAAGCCGGATGTGAAAGGAAGCGTTCCTCCACCGTTAACATTGAGAAAGAAAGAGACGTTTCTGACAAAGCAGAGCCACCAACTGCTAAAAAGCTCGCAGTCCTACATGTTCAACAGTCAATAAATGGAAGTACTATGATTTGGCAGTTTATAGATGCAAAGTCATGGCTAATCTTTGAACGCAAGAAAACGAAAAGCGGGGCGTTTTGTACTTTGCTAAAATGTGATGTATGTAAACAGTTTGTACAAATGGCGACCTTCCAAACTAATAATATTTTTCATTTTGTGTTAACTTTTAATCCAGAACATTGTTCACATTTTATGCAGCATCATACTCAGTTTACTCTTGATTGTTTCCTGCTTTTATAACCTGTGGAAATTTAGTTTGTACACATGCAGAAGACATTGATACATGTATGTATCCTAGATACTCTAAATATTGCAAACCATGTTTGATATTAATCTTTTAAGCATGAAAACACTTATGTCCGGCCCGAATTGTGATTTGTCCGGTAAAATGTGCCTTTGGCCAGACAAAAGCCTGGAGAACCAAAAAAATTATTTGCAGCCTTGTAAGCTACACACTGCAGTGCACCTGTAAGGTATTACTGACCTTCTTCATCACCTCTCTCAGTGGCAATGTACTCATCCTCCCCGGGCGGGACCATATCTTCTGTGCCCTCTCCCATATCGCCAAAGTCCTCAGCCTCTGGATCATATTCATCATCATCCAAACCAGACTCACTTGTGCTGTCATCCTCACTGTGTTTACCATCTTCCATCTCTTCCACTGGTGGTGGCGGCAATGGAACACTGCCAGGGGGGCCTATGGTTGGTGCACTGGTAAAGGCACTCTTCGGAGGGGGTCCTGGGGGAGGGCCAGGGGGGACTAGTCCTGGTGGTAATGTTGATGGAGGCATTCCTGGAGGAGGACCAGGGGGGAGCATTCCTGGAGGAAGGCTGGGGATAGTTGGATATAGTTACCAACAAACCTGTAGCCAAAAACTCTTACTGGTAATCTCAGCTTTAACTTTCCTTGTATTCTTAATAGTAATAATTGTAATTAGTTATATATTTTAGATTTTCTTTAGAGCATTAGTTAATTTTAAGAGATACCTCCTTAAAACTAAATTTTGTGATGTTGACAACCTCAACAAATATTACTATTGTTAAAAACAAATCAAAACAGTTATTAAAATATTTTCCTTGTTACTCAGTGTCACAAAGAGTTTATGACAGTTGACTTTGTTGCCTCAATAAAAAAAATAGCTAATTCCTCACAGAAAAATATATTTGTTTGTAAAAACACAACATTGTCTTACCATTTGAAAATACCATATTTCACGCCAACTCTATAAGTTGTACTTACCCAGGGGGAGGCCCTGGCATTGATCCCGGCAGTGGAATGTCACTGGGCATCAACATTCCTGGTACAGGACAATACAACCAACTAATCAGAATTAAAGTAAATACTCTTCATACCATACTTTGAGACCCTAATTCTTACAGTCCACTTTTGACTGTCAAATTTTTATTATTACTTTATCAATTCCTATCAACCTTATTCGTATCATGCTAAGAGCAGATATTAAACTCACCAGAATGAGGCAGGGGAATGTTGCTGAGCTGTGGAACTTCCAGGTCCTCATCTTTCTAAAAACAAAGAGGAATAAATTTTTAAAAAGCAAATCTTTACTTCAAGATTTCATCAAATGAAATGCTCTATGAGTCAAGGGTTCATGAGTGAAATTCCAATCTTTTCGGCTATGCTTGAAAAGTTTGTATAGTTGTAAGTATTGCCAGTGTAACACATTTTCTTGGACATTAGAAAGTTTTAAATGCATAATTTAAAAAAAACCCCCTAACATTAGCCCTAAACATGCCAATAATTTATTATTAGTTCTAAATCATGTTAGTAATAATTATTAGACCATTGACACTAAACCAAACCCTCATGTTGAACCAAACCCTTTTTTCATGACATTGACTCATTCTGTCAAGTCCTAATTAGAAACACAGGTGCCAAAATCAATATTAATATTTTAAAGAAAATCTAGGAAAATATACTGTGTCAATATATTGGGTTGTAGATCATATAAAAAACTTGTGCAAGACTTGACTTGTATAAAGAATATTAAATGAGTAGAATAAAGTTGGTTTAGAAACTTCTGTTACCTCTTCAAGGCTCTTTTGTAGAGCTGCAACACAAGAAAAGAAGAAAACTTATTAATGATTTCGATTGTGAGTATTTGTTTACATGTTATTATTAGGGGTTCTAAGATTCTAGGCTGCAATAGATACCAATTTGATGTCTACTGAATTTTTCTCTTTCATTTTCTTTCTACCTCTAATTTTGTCCACTCACTGCCAGTAACTTTTAATTGTGCTAGTGTGACTGGTAGATTTGTAAGACCAATATGCCTTGGTCTTGAAGCTGAACTAATTGTGAGACAAATAATGGGCAATATGCAAGTTTTCTGCAAAACTTAGAGCTTATATTTTTCACATTGTATACTTGAATACAAAAAGAGTTAGTTGGTAAGCATGGTACATTCCAAAGTGCAGTTCTAAACAGTATTTATTCAAATAAGTGCCCAGGGCACTTATTTAATTCTTGGGCTTTTTAGGGGAGCGCTCATTAGAGAGGGGCGCTTATTTGAGGGAGGGCGCTTATTAAATTTTCACCATTTTAGTTGCAAAGACATTCAAATCTTGAGCAATTTTATTGATATCTTCCACTATGTACGGTACACAACAAAGTGAAACATGACGATACTATCCAATAAAACATTTTTAAACAAGTTCTAAGCGGAAACATATAGAATAAAAGTCTTGATTCTAGTATTCATGCAATACAGTCTAGCAAATACTGTCTAATACATGTGATACAGTCTAACAAAACATTCCAGTCTAAACCACTGCTGTTCTAGTCTAAACCACTGCTATTTCACAGCGATTCTAGTACTTTTCTTGG
>JAOBYH010097767.1:0-11386 GCA_025403525.1 Umimayanthus kanabou
GGGGGTCGTGATCCTGCTTCCCGGGAGCAGTCAAATCACAAACTTCACACCAATTTTTTTAAGAATAATGAACTGTCTTACAAAGAGAGGTTGCAAAAGCTTAATCTCCTGCCAATTTATTATTGTTTGGAGTTGTTAGACTTAGTATTCTTTTTTAAATGTATGCATGGCTTAATGAAGCTTAATATTAGCAACTTCATGACTTTCAACCAGGAGCGTACCTGCTACAGTGCTGCTGGTATTTATCTTAAAACCCCGAAAACCAGAACTTAGCTTCCTGTTTTTGTGATTCTTACTTTAACAGAATAGTTAACCTGTGGAACTTCCTACCTGAAGAAACTGCACATCTGTCTCTGGTTTTAAAAACTAGTTAAAGAAAATCTACTTTAATTTCCAGTCGGTGTAGAATATTTGATGCTGACAACATATTAATTAAGTCATACAAAATTGCCTGCCCAAAATGTCATGAAATGTGTACTCTGAGCTCATGTTGATAGAATCACAATGAGTCTGTGTTGACTTGGTTTTTTGTTTTTGTTTTTCGCATTGGTTCAGTTTCTTCATTTTGATTTGCATTTCTTGACTGTGCTTTTTTTATTTCCTAAACCTTTTAGTATACTGACAGATAGGATAGGGTTCATCAACATTTTTATTATTGGGGGTTGGGTATGGCCAGATAGACCTAGAAGGGGACACATTAACCTATTGTCTGTTTACCTGCCAAGTGCTGGCAAAATTGTCAATCAATCAATCAATCAATCAATCAATCAATCAATCAATCAATCAATCAATCAATCAAACAAACAATTAATCAATTAATTATTTATTAATTAAATAAATAAATAAACAAACAAAGAAACAGACAGACGGGGGAGCAGGGGTAGTAATATATTCAGATTCTTATGGTAGCCCTATTTCCAACCAAACACCCCTAAAATCCCTACTCTTATGGAAAAGATACCTAATCTTTTCCTAAATATTGTCACAGGGTGGCCAACATGACTGTAATAATAAATAAATATAATAATAATAATAATTAAATCCCTATCTTTATTTTGCGTTTATTGTTTTATTATTACTGCTAGTATTATTATTAGTTTTGCATGAGGTCAGCCAAATCAGTTTGAGAGAATTTGTTGTTTATATAAATGCTTATATTTATTTCCTTTACTAATGATCTGGAGACAGGCCCAACAGATCACAACCAAACCAGCTACATCACCAACACAACAAACCTGCTGGCAACAATAATTAACTATCCAAACCATAACCAAGAATACCACCACCAAAAAGAACCAATTAGTTAAACCATCATCAGCAAATAAAACCACACTAAACCACAACCAACAGCAAAACAAATCAAACAAGCCACCAACAATAGAAAACCATCTAATCCACTCTAAACAATCAATCAGCCAAACAATCATCACCACAAAACCACCACAAAGCCACAAACAACAACAAATTCCAACCAAACAAGCCACCAACAATAAAAAACCATCTAATCTACTTTAAACAACCAATCAGCCAAACCATCATCACCACAAAATCACCACAAAACCACTATAACAACAACAAATTCCAACCAAAAAAACCACCAACAATAAAAAACCATCTAATCCACTCTAAACAACCAATCAGCCAAACCATCATCACCACAAAATCACCACAAAACCACTAACAACAGCAACAAATTTCAACCAAACAAACCACCAACAGTAATAAAAAAAACCATCCAATCCGCTCTAAACAACCAATCAGCCAAACCATCATCACCACAAAGTCACCCCGAAACCACTAACAACAACAAATTTCAACCAAACAAACCACCAACAATAATAAAAAACCATCTAATCCACTCTAAACAACCAATCAGCCAAACCATCATCACCACAAAATCATCACAAAACCACTAACAACAAGTCCAACCAAACAAATCACCAACAATAAAAAACCATGCAATTAATCCATCGACACCAACACATGTACAACCCTCCAAAGCAAAGATTTGACCAAACGACCACCAACAAAACAACCTTTACCAAACCAACTTCACGACCAGCACGTCAAATTACCCATTCAAAGAATTCACCAGTATTTACCAACACCAATAAACCATCCAATTAATTAAATCCACACTTTAGTTATTAAATATGACCAGCACCAAGAAAATCCAATCAACCAAACCACCACTACCAGCACACTATCAACAACAAAGCAACCAGTACCATCAAACCACCACCAAAAACAAACTAGTCAGCCAAACACTATACGAACAACGAATTACCGCCACCAACAGAACTACCATTGCCAGCACCACCACCATCAACCAATCAATCATATTGCCACCACCAACAAAACCAAAGAAATAGACAATCCAAACCACCAGCACCAAGATTATCACCACCAAAAACAAACAGTTAGGCAATTAAACAAACCACCACATCGAATAACAGTAATCCATCCAACCCAGATCCAGCACAACGTGGAACCTGCCAACCAAATTAACCAAAACCAGCCGAAGAAACAAATCACCACCACAAACAGCCAAACAAACCGTCTTCACTAAGGAACTAACCAAACAACTATCAGCAGACAATTAGCCATTAACCAAAACCACCATCATTAGACTAAATCTACCAATAAACAATTAATGCAAAGAACCAAACATGGCCACATTACCAGCAAAACTAAACAACGTTAGATAACCGACCATATCGATTAAAGACTATCACTAATCGACTAACCAAACCACTAACAACCAATTGAATCAACGCCAACTAAACAGCCATCCAACCAACCAACAAAACCACCATAAACCAACCAAGCTACCACCAATCGACCAAAGGCAACCAAACAACCACCAGCCAATAATTGAGGCTAACTAGCCAACCATAATATCTTCAACCAATTGCAATCTGCCAAACTATAATCAACCAACCAAAGTAACACCAATAAACTAACCAACCTATCGAGGGACCACCAGCTAGCCAACCATAACATCTTCAAACAACTAACCAAACCACTGTCAACTAAGCTAGCCATAACATTACCAACCAAGTCTTTATCAACCACCCAAACTAACACCAATTAATCAACCCAACCGCCACCAAACAATTGACTGGCACCACCAGCTAGCCAACACTAACATGACAAACCAATCAACCAAACCATCAACTAACCAAGCCAACACCAACCAACCAACCAAACAGCCAATAGAATCACCACCAACTAGCAACCATAACATCTTCAACCAACTAACCAAACCGTCAACTTACTAAGCCAATACCAATGCCAATCAACCAACCAAACCATCATCAACTAACCAAGCCAATGCTAATCAACTAACCAAACCAACAGCCAATAGAATTACCACCAACCAGCCAACCATAACATGTACAACCAACCAACCGAGCCATCATCAACTAACCAAGCCACCACCAATCAACCATCCAAACCACCAATCAATGGAATCACGACCAACTAGCCAACCATAACATCTTCAACCAACCAACCAAACTATTATCAAATAAAAGAATTAAAACCAGTTATTCGACAAAAACACCAACTAAAACATTACCAACCGAATGATCATCAACCAACCAAACTAACTCCAATTAACCAACAAAACCACCACCAACCAATCGGGTCAACAGGAACTAGTCAACCATAACATCCCCAACCAACCAAACCAGTACCAGCCAAGCAAGTCATCACCAACTATCCAACCAAAACATCACCAATCAATTACACTATGAAAACCACCACCACCAAGTTGCGTCATCACCAAATAACTAGCCAACCGTAGCACCGCCAACCAACAAACCAACCAACCAAACCATCTGCTGCCATCAACACCATCACTGTCACTGTACTTACACCAGCGTAATTCCATATCACTGCTCTTGCTCTTGCTGTTGATAGTGTTATTATTATCACCAGAGCAGATAGGAAAAAAATACTTTTGAAAGAAACCAGTTCCATGAAATTGTTAGCGTAATAATACGTTATTAATCTTTTGTTGTTATCAACCCTAGATATATACCATGGATGCTGAGCAAAAGAAGGTATTTGTCAGAAGTTCCATATTATATGCTGCAATGGGAAACCTCAATTTGAGCAACGAGCAGCTAAGTAGCTTGTATAAAGAGTCCCTAGAGATGGCTCGATATCTTGGCGATATCCGTACCGAACTTATTGCATGTGATGAATTAGGGGCTTTAAACTTCCAACGTTCACGATTCAGTGAAGCTATAAAGTATTTTGAAGCATGTCTAAACATCGCAAAGCAGACTGGAGACAAAGCAAGCGAAGGAAATGCATATGGTGACCTTGGTAGCTGTTATCGTTCTCTTGGGCAGTATGACACCGCCATGTATAATCATGAAATGAATCTGAAAATCGCAAACGACATCGGTGACATAGAAAGTAAGGGGCGCGCTTATCGTGGCCTTGGTAACTGTTATAATTGTGTCGGACAGTATAACAAGGCGTTACATCATCACGAAATGCATCTGAACATTGCAAAGCAAACTGGAGACATGAAGGGTGAGGCACAATCACATGCTAACGTTGGTAACTGTTTCTACTTGATCGGACAATATGAAAAGGCTATTCATCACCACAAGCTGACCTAAAGATTACAAAGCAAATTGGAGACAAGGTAGGTGAAGGGCGTGCCTACGCTAACCTTGGAAACAGCTATCATCGTCTGAGCCAGTACAATGAAGCCATACTTCATCATAAAATGCATTTGAACATTACAAAGCAGACTGGAGAGAAAAGAGGTGAGGGTCGTGCTTATGGTAACCTTGGTTCCTGTTACCACTCTCTCGGACAGTACGATGAAGCTCTGTTCCATCATGAAATGCACCTGCGCATTGCAAAGCAAATCGGAGACAAGGCAGCTGAAGGTGGTGCGTGTGGCAACCTTGGTAACTGTTATTTTTCCCGTGGAAAGTATGACAAGGCTATACAACACTTTAAAGTGAAACTCAACATTGCCGAGCAAATTGGAGACAAGGCGGGTGAAGGGCGAGCTCATGGAAGTCTTGGTAGCTCCTATCGGTCCCTTGGACAATATGAGATGGCTGTACGTCATCATTTGAAACACTTAAGCATTACAAAGGAAACAGGAGATAAGGCTGGTGAGGGAAGTGCTTGTGGAAGTCTTGGATGCTGTTGCCGTTCTCTAGGACAGTATGATAAGGCTGTGCAAAGTCATGAAATGAGTCTGAACATCGCTAAGCAAATTGGAGACAAAGAGGGCGAGGGAACGGCCTATGGAGCCCTTGGTTCCTGTTATTTTTCTCTAGAACAGTACAACATGGCTCTACTTCAACATGAGATGCACTTGAACATTGCAATAGAAATTGGAGACAAAGCTGGTGAAGGACTTGCTAATGAAAACCTCGGCGTCTGTTATGATTATCTGGGACAAAGCGACAAGGCTATAATGCATCAAGAAATGGCTCTGAGCATAGCAATGCAAATTGGTGATAAAAAAAGTGAGGGCAGTGCTCACAGAAACCTTGGTGCCTGTTACCTTTTTCTCAAGCAATATGACAGGGCAGAAGATCATTCGAGAAAAAGTTTGCAATGTTACGATGAACTGTTTGAAAATGTGCCGAAGAATGACCGTTTCAAAACATCTGTTCGGGATACGTTTATGACTGCCTATATTTTACTAACGAAAGCTCTTCTGAGTCAAAACAAGACCAACGAAGCCCTTGTAGCTGCAGAAAGAGGTCGTGCCAGAGCTTTAGCAGAGCTAATGCTTACGCGATATTCTGACCAAAGCAATGAAGTTATGGTGGCCAAGATTTTGGACATCGTTGAAATCCGTGCTATCGTCAAGGCAATTGGCAGCTTGGTATTATATTTGGCGCTAGACACCGATGGAATAAATATGTGGGTCTTGCAGCCAAACGGAAAGATACAATTCAAGAAAGAACATATTGATTCAGTTGAATCAAAGAAACGTGAACTTCTGTTGGATCCTACTGCTGCTGTTTTAGAGGAGCTACAGCTGCTGGTTAACAAAGTTCGCAAAACCCATGGGTTCAACTACAATGCACACTGTGAAGATCGCTCACTATCCTTTTTGTATGGAGAGGAAGAAACACGACAAGAAACGGAAGAAGCTGGACCCTTCTTGACACCGGCAGAAACGGAAGGTTCCCCTGTTTGTTCTTCTTTCCCACCAACCGTGAAGCCTGATGAGGAAGACAGCGAATTGCCTTCTTCTCGTTCTGTGAAGACTGCAAGACAAGCAGAAGGACCAACGGTAACTTCAAGTCCGCGCAGAGATTTGTACCAACTTGTCTTGGGGCCCGTGCGCCAGTTTCTGCAAGGGTCACAGCTTGTTGTTATAGCCGACCAGTCACTCAATTTGGTCCCATTCTCAGCACTCGTGGACGAGAGCGGACGCTATGTAGCGGAAGCTTTGAAAGTGAGACTGGTTCCGTCACTAGCAACAGCGAAGATGATCATGGAAGGCCAACGAGAACCTGGATGTAAGGCCAGTTCCTTGATAGTAGGAGATCCGTCCTCAGATTTTGCGCCTGAACTTCCATGTGCATATGATGAAGCACAGATGATTGGTCAGCTGTTGGGTGTTCAGCCTTTAACCAGAAAACAGGCGACCAAGAAGAATTTTCTTGATAAAGTTGAATGCGCCAGCTTGATTCACATTGCAGCTCATGGAGATATGAAAAGAGGAGAAATCTTGTTTGCTACAGAGCCCGGAGGGAGAAAGAGGAAAGAGGATCACATGCTGATGATGAAAGATCTTGAGAATAAATCTTTGAAAGCAAAGTTGGTTGTTCTCAGTTGTTGTCACAGTGCTCGTGGTGAAGTCAGAGCCGAAGGAGTTATCGGCATTGCACGTGCATTCCTTGGAGCAGGTGCTCGCGCAGTTCTTGTTGCATTGTGGGGAATCGATGACAAGGCTACGTTGTACTTCATGAAGAAGTTCTACCAAAACCTTTCTCATGGAGAAAAGGCAAGCGAGTCGCTGGACAAAGCTGTGAAAGCCATGAGGGATACTAAGGACTTTGCTGATGCATGGTATTGGGGGCCATTTGTTCTTATAGGCAACAATGTGTCACTTTTTGAGTAAGACACCAGTAACGCCTTATGCAACTGAAAAGTCTGGTGATACAAGATTATAAATATCCTAGTGAAAGAGTAGTTCTAAGTGCAGTCTCTCACAACATGACAGGAGACTGACTTGATTGGCCTGTACAGTTGACTTTCGATAAACTTGAACCCTTGATAACTCGAATTAAATTCGTTCTCCCATCAAGTCATTTTCTCGTCAATTTACTCTCAATAACTCGACCTCCCGATAGCTCGAATCGTTTTTGCGTTTCCAAAAATTATTTGAGTTATTAGAAAGTCAACTGCAGCATGGTGATTAATTGGTCGCTGTCTGATAAACTGTGGGAATTAAAATGAAGAACAGCAATGTGAGGCAATATTAAACTCAATCAATTACAAGATGAAAATGTAATGTTATAACTACATTGATAGTAGTAATAATAGTAATAATAATAATAATATTAATAACGATAACAATGATAATACTAATAAAGTTACTACTACTACTATTATTACTACTACTATTATTGATACTACTGCTACTACTACTACTACTACTACTACTACTACTACTACTAATACTACTATTAATAATAATAATAATAACAATAATAACATTAACAATAATAATAGTGAAGGCTCTGTTTGTTCAGGATTACTTCATCCGTAAATCCCAGTAGGGCCCTGATAACGAAAGTATTTGCAAACATAGTTAATCAAAGAGATACTTAAACACAAGCAAAGTTCAACAACCGACTCAACTGTAGCAGAGTCAGTAGGGACTCGAAGCGCTGCCTGAAATTGACTGGTGGTGCTTACCGCATATAGTTGTAGATTAGTAAAAATAATTTTACTCTTGAATTGGAACCATGTCAATTTTTAAAATTTTGTGTCACTTCTTAGAAACCAGGGACAGAAAATGTTTCTGAGCTGATGAGGTTACAAACTCGCAAAACTTAGCCAAATTTTGGGTTAAGATTGTGTTTCTTAACTAAGGTATGACACGACAAGCTTGGTAGCCGAGAAATAAGACGTAATTCACATACTACAGTCGTTGACTAAGCATTGCAATTGTAAGTGTTTGGTGTGACAACCAAACCAAGGAGGAAAACTTATTTTGTTAAATTTGCCCCTTAGTTTTGGTGCTTTTATTTCTTAAAAATAGGGTTGATCATTTTTGCATTTTCTTACATAAATTAGCTTGGTTCCAAAACGAAACCTTATATTTAACCTTTTTTTCTAAGGTTGTATCGGGATGGTGTTCGAGGCGAGAGGTTGATGAGAGATCTGGTACATTTCCATTACTTTAGGCTGATATCATATTACTTTGTTGCATGATATATATTACCGGACTGTAAACCATTTAGCCACTAGCCATATCTGCGCTCGAACCCACACTCCCTCCCATGGGAAGTGGTTTATTTTCAGTTTTGCTTCAATAAATTATTTTAATCCAAGCTGCGTCTCTTGTTTTTAAAGGGGTACTCCAGTAGTCAAAGTCACTTTTCAGAAATAACGTAAAATTGCATGAGTTGGAATATAGGGGCGTACTAGCTCTAAGCCTCCGATAACACTATAAACATTTTTTGCAACGAAATCGGTATGGTTGGACCATGAAAGTGTGTCGCTAATGCGAACTCCCAATGGTTTGGTTGGTTTTACTTTATCGAAGGTGTTGTTACCTAACATGTAGTTTTGTTTTATTTGAAGATCCCAATCTATTTTGAAAATCAGGTAGCCAAACCCAGTTATCCAAACGCGCCACATTTAGACTTAGTTTGCTTGCTATAAGATGTTATTGTTATCTGCGTACACTGACTCTGGAAGTTGAGTATCTAACTCAATAATATAAAGAAGAAAACTGAGTAGGAGTCCGAGTGGGAGAGGAGATGAAGAGAAATGAAGGGGAGGGGTTGGGGAGGAAGAGGGATGAACAAGGAAAATCAACGCTAGCATAACTGTCATCATCATCATATCATCATATCCCTTTTACGTCTGTGGGACACTGTCGTGTGTCGGACGGTGCATGATTAGCACGTAGTACACTTTTTCAATGGACCTTATCCAGGGCATCCTCTGCAGACAGCCCCCATTCTATCAAGTCACCTTGCACCAGTGAGTTCCTCCCACGTCTTCCTGGGGCGACCCCTCTTTCTTTTGCCATCAACTTGGAGACTTCTGATTGTATTTATACTCTGTGAGCTGCGCTGGACGTGGCCCAACCACCCTAGACGCCTGTATCTGAGCTCTGTGTTTAGATCGACAAGGCCCAACTTCCGGCGGAGATCGTCCAAACTAGAGCACACACCTGGCTTGATGCGGCACATCCATCTCATCATAGACCTTTCATTGCGCTCGAGGCGTCTTAGATCTTCTTTCTTGGCAGCCCAGCACTCGCATGCATATAACATGGCGCTCCGAACGTAAGAATTGTAAACACGGCCCGAATATTGCATGATAAAGACCTTGATGACAAGAAGAGCAGGAGTTCTTTGAACTTCTTTCAAGCCGACCTAGTTCTTGTTACAGAGGCGAGCTCACAACCACCACCAGTACGTAAGATGTATCCAAGGTAGCAGAACGATTCAACTGATTCAAGCTCGTGCGTGCCGATAACCACCTGATTACATTGCTTGCCAACAATAGGGCGCGCTAGGCCACGGCAACGGTCACATCTAAAGGAGGGATCTGCTGAGAGCCTGCCACGGGTGTTAGTACACTTCTTGTGCACCCAGTGTTTGCAGTCATTACAGAAGATGGAATTACGGCCGACACCTTTCCTGTAGACGCCACAAGGATGTTTACCAGAGTCCTTTAGGGAGTTAAGGTTAGGGCCAGAAATCATGATCTTTGTTTTCTTCATACTGACTCTCAACCCTCTCGACTCCAAGCTGCTTTTCCACATAAGAAACTTGTCGGTGAGCTCGTCAAGAGTTTCAGCAGCGATCACCAGGTCGTCAGCATACAATAGTTCCCAGGGAGCACCAGTTGAGAAATCACGAGACAGGTCTTCAAGCACGATGATAAGTTGTAGTTTTATTTAATTTTATATTTTTTATTATTTAGGTTTTACCATTTTAATTATATTTATAATTAGGTAAATTTTATTGTTAAGCGCTTAGCACTTAACCGTATAAGCGCTATACAAATGATATTATTATTATTATTATTATTGACAAATAGGAGTGGGCTGATGACAGAGCCTTGGTGGACGCTAACTTTAACGCCGAAGTCCTCGCTGAAGGAGTTGTTTATCCGGACCTTGCTCTTCGCATTCAAGTACATTGCCTGCACTGTCCTAACGATCCATTCCGGGATGCCCACGCGTCTCATTGCCCACCACAGAACTTCACGGGGTACACGATCAAATGCCTTTTCCAAGTCTATAAACGCAAAGTATAGATTTCTTTCTTTAGCCAGATACCTCTCCTGTAGCTGTCTCACGATGAAAATGGCATCAGTGGTTCCTCTTCCTGGTACAAAGCCGAACTGGAACTCGGCAATGTCTACAATCTGTCGTATCACTTTATCCAGTACTCTCTCAGTTACCTTCAAGCAGTGTTCTATCATCTTCAGACCCCTGTAGTTGCCTCTATCTGTGGTATCACTCTTACGTGGCATCACCCTTGTGGAAAATATTTATTGGTGAAGACGTGTCGCATGAGGCTACATAGCGACTTCGACCACAGGCCACCCAAGCATATATTGTGATTCACGGGGAGGAGGCCGTCTTTGCAGAACTTCCTTGCATGAATTTTTCTAAACATTTTAGCTGTGATCGAATATTTTTGCGCAATTTTTTTTGTTTACTATAATTCTAGTTTGCTTATACATAAGCGTTTGGTTTTTGGTAAATTCTTCTTTAAACTCTCGTGATCGGCTGGGTCGGTCAACGACCATAGGCGGCAGCGCAGCTTTAAAAGTTTGCTAATTTTTCCTATTTGTGGCCCCCTGTCGGCCACAGTGGGTGAGTGTTCTATGGAGATACCCTGGCGATATACTCCCAGCAGGTTATGTTTCTTCCACCTGGTCGTTGTTTTCTCGTAGCATGGTTCCCAGACTGAGACAGGGTCGTTGTCCAATTCTGGACGACTCAACTGGTGCACCAGCCTATTCAGTTGTCCGGCTTGCACCAGTTCTGACAAAGGGGTCTGGTTGAATGTGTGGAGAAGAGCTGTGTTTGAAACACGGTCTTTGCATGAGATATTATTAGGGACCTTACGCAACTAGGACGGGAACGTCGACGAGAACGTTACAAAACAATAGACTTAATTACAAAATACAA
>JAOBYH010097989.1:0-11381 GCA_025403525.1 Umimayanthus kanabou
TTGTTTCACTGTGTTTCGTTGGGTTTGTTTCGTTGTGTTTTGTTTCACTGATTACCATGCATAAGTCTAAAACCAATAAATTATCAAAAACGTGTGCACAGCACTCAGCAAACTTGGAGATAAGCCTTAATAATGAAACTACTCTTTAGATACAACCCACTGCCGCCTTTTCAAAAACAGGAATATTAGTCACTTGCTTCCAATCCTTTGGGATTGACAGCCTTCATTAATTTTAGATAAATGTTAACCAACTGCACCAGTGTAGACTCTATCCTCTTCATAACTCCTTTTCACTCAACCTACTCATCTATGAGTAAACTCAGAGGAAGTGCCCCCATAAAAGAGAGGAGCCCTTAACAAAGAAATCAATTAATGTTAAGCACACTTCTGTCACAAGAATGGTTTCATTTCTCACCGACGTCTCTTGGGTACAGGCTCCAGACTTTCATTAGCATCCTTGATGAACTCATCTACTTCACCAGCCACAGTCAGGGAACTATATATTCAAAATTAAAAACCAGGGATAGTCCGGTAGAATCAAGCAAAAAATTGATAACTGTTCAGTTTGTGCTAAAAGCACTAAATTTGGCACAGTGATAGCTTATGACACACTAGTCAAAATCTATCCCAAATTCTGATTGATCACAAACAAACAAACAAAACAAAAAATTTATTTCCACTTAGTTTGTTGTGCTACATTTACAAGTATTAACAAGAATTAAATAGTGGATGGACACCCGAAATAACTTTGAGAGCTAATCTAGTCGGGTGCCCATTATATTGGGGTTAAGTGTAATCACAGGGTGTTTCTTTTACACCATCCAAATTCTAGCATAGAAACGTGGCTGTCATATGGAAAACGGATAAACAACTGAAAACATGAAGAGCAATATAAAGGTAACACTTTTGAAGAGTTAAAGAAGATCACATGCTATAGAGCCTCAGCGATGCCAATGTTAGATAATTGTTGGTGCGTGATTCAGAGAAAGTATGGCGCAGTACTGCTCACCAGTAACTTTACCTCACGCACGAGTTACTCGACTCGCACAGTCAAGTCACTCAACAATTTATGAGCGAGTATTTTGTGAGCGTTACGAAATGCGCGTAAATGGCGAGTACGATTCCTTTTGTTCGAAGAATGTACTTTACTTTTGTAATTCAAATGGCGTAGGTGAACACAACAGTAAAACGATCAAAAGTTCGTTCCAGACTAAATAATCTATCCAGGCATCGTTTTCAGTAGCAGCTCAAGTGTGATTCTCGAATCACTTCAGCTCAGTTAACTTCAACACTTGGCTTGGATTCCTTTCCATGTTCCACCTCTGTTCTTATCTACATTTTGAAATACCAATACGAATTTGGCATTTCGAGATAATATTAAAATGTCCAGTCGGCATTTTCACATTTGCTTTTATTGGCACAGTGATAGCTTATGACATTTGTAATTCAAATGGCGTAGGTGAACACAACAGTAAAACGATCAGGCACCCGACTAGATTAGCTCTCAAAGTTATTTCGGGTGTCCATCCACTATTTAATTCTTGTTAATACTTGTAAATGTAGCACAACAAACTAAGTGGAAATAAATTTTTTGTTTTGTTTGTTTGTTTGTGATCAATCAGAATTTGGGATAGATTTTGACTAGTGTGTCATAAGCTATCACTGTGCCATGTGACTTCTTTTAACTTTTTACAGTCAATGGAAGTGCACACAAACTTTACTCAGAAGTTGTTGTAGTTTCAAGATTGTGGCGATGTTTTGGGTGATTTGAGCATGTTGAAGAAGGCAGTAAGTCAGTGGGTCTATCTCGTTCCAAAATCATTTAATATTCGCTTCTAAACGCTCAGAATAATACCCTTGAATGCTGCAACATGTTGTTTTCAAATACCGAAAATTTATAATGGACATCCGTAAATGATGATTTAAGTGGAAGTTGGAGGTTTTCCATTTTCTTCACCAAAAGATTGTATAGCAGACAGTTCATGTTCTGTAATTTTGGGATCTAAAACGCTACTCCCCCAAAAGCGGTTCTCACGTCACTTCTGTTACCTATATTTGAACCACCAAAGATTTTGAAAATCATTATCGTTTCAAAATTACTCTATTTTAAAAAGTTTTAATAAAGCATCGCGGTCGTTTTAGTATCGTGTCAAACATGCGTTGATCAAATCAGACGCACAGAAATTGAATGAGCTGTCAAAATTTAGCCAGTACTGAAAAGAAAAGTTCAATGAAGCGTTTTTACGTGAAACCACAAGTGAATAATTAGATGAAACTCAAAAATGCGAAAAAAAGAACGATCGTTTCAAAGAGGGAAGATTGTCCCATACAAAACATTCTAGTGCTGCACCAGGTGCCGGAAGTAGCAGAAGATTACATACAACAGAAAGCTTGCTGTAATAAACCAAATCATCAACAGGTCGATCATGACTGAGCGGGTCATTGAAATTTCAATAAAGCTGTGAGAAAAATTGGTTTCACACCGCTTTGGGTTATGATAGTAATTAAACTGATTATTTTTCACTTTTGCAGGCCAGAGCGGCTGGTGTTTGAAATGACATTGTTTCGTTTGAGAGACCAGCCCAACTGTTTATGATTCAGCGAATCTCGCTACAAACCAAAGAACAGACGTTTGTAAGGGAAGGACATCAGTTAAAGAAACAATTCAAGTAATTTGTTTTGCACTGAATGGGAGTCCAGACAACTTTTTAAAATTATCAGGGAAGCTGCGAAAATTATTTTAAATTTTAAACTTTTGACGTTTAGGGTATAAGCTATCAACACAGCCGAGAATTATTTGTTTTGATTAACCAACATATAATTTGTCTTATTTCTTAAAGTTTCGGATCGGTCATATATATGCATTGTGCAAAATGTTTACAGGACTGCAACAAACAATAATCAATTAACACGTTCCTCTGTCTTGTTTACAGTTGAAGGCAGCGCAAAAAGCACTGAGAAAATGCAGAATAAACCTGCACGAATTACAATATACTTTATAAATAAGTAAAAGAAATGAAAATTAGAAATTCTTTAAGATTTCGGGATCTCCAACTGCTGAATGTGCAGATTCCATGGCTCTGTGGGTTGACACACTAAAGTGTTTTGTCAACCACAAATAATGTTAAATTGGGAACTGTAAGTGTTGTTTACATCGTGTAAGCGTAAGCGCACACTTAATTTCAGTATTGATAATAGAACCTTAATGAGTTCAATATTTATGGCATGCATTTGCAGGTAGGACGAACGAAATTTGAGCTCTTTAAAACACACAAGTGCAAATTAATTCCATATTGAATGAGTAAAAGGTTCAATTACTTGTTTTAAAATCATATACTGAAAAAATAATTTGTTTTAAAGTACAAGCTGAACGAACCGCCTCTGCATTCACATTTGCAATTAGCAGATTCGCGACTGTCAGGGCTTTGTGGCCACTATCAAGTTTCTTGTCACACCATGCATAGCACGTCAGATCAAAAACGCCACTTTCTTGTTGCGCATTGTTGGTTTATTTTTAATAACAATGTTTCTGGGCCAATCAGATTGTATTTTTTTGTAGTTGTAATTGCATGGAATTACCACTTTTTTGTACAGAATTACAAAGTAATTGCACTGCCCTTAGCCAATCATAATCAAGTAATTTTTTCATGTATATGATCAACACAGTAATTTGTCAGATTGAAGAAAGAAAATTCATGTTTAAGCATATTTGAAAGGTTGCGGAGGGGTCAAGTAATCTCATCATTCAGATTCTAAAAAAAGTAATATTTATAAATGTTTAGGTGTTTCCTTGACTTCCAGTTCCAAGTGAATGTGGCTGGGTAAGAGGCCCTGGCCAAATATTGGAACAGGTCACTTTGTATCATGACCATCCCCCAGGCGTCAAAAAGCTGCCAAGAACTCCTAAGTGTGGGTGTGATAGCAAGCAAGGCTGTGCTGAATGCTGTTAACGCACTCGTGCAGATCTTCCTTGTACGGGCACTTGCCACTGTGGAGGACTTTGTGACAGGAATTAACATGGAGGCGTTTGTTTTTGTGATTCCTTGGAGTTGTCGCAGGCTGTTCTCTTGTAACGTTCATGGCAAATGCTACCCTTGTTGAATTAGTCATTGTGCAATTGTACAGGTATTGCATACAAGTGCGGCACATGTTGATTCGATGTGAGATTCGCTTCGTGACATTCATGTAAAACCCATTCTAAGGGGAAAACGTACAAATAACATGTCTTGGCCTGAAATGATTGATCTTCATCTAGTATACACGTTGCGAGATATTAAGTTTTCCTTGGTTATAGGACATTAGGAAGTTCAAACATTCCATCAGGGTCAGAATTATGTACTTTCAACCTCAAGTTTGAAATAAAGATCATTTATTCAGCCTCGTTTCCATGCTGAGAGATTATGTGATATTCCATAACCCTTTATGAATGGCTGCTATTGAAGCTGATATTTGAATATTCTGTACCAGCCTTGTTTCCATGCTGCAACATCAAGTGGCCCTCCTTAACCTGGAAACGTGCTTGCTTTAATTGATTTTCAGCTGTTGAAACCATTCTCAATGTAAACACAAATGAAACTGATACTTGGTATTTCTCCTTTTTTATTAACTAATTTTCAGAAGGAAGCCCAATTCATTAAAATGATTTTCAAAGGGGTCCTAAATAAACTAACATAAGACAAAACAAAATTGCAATAGATACGGCTTAAAGTTATACATGACCTAAAACAAAAGTTACATTAACAAAACAGATATAGCGGTAAACAAATAAATACAACTGCAGTCTGGCTAAAATCAGAGGGCTCGGTTACTGTATTTTCCATGTATAAATCCAAAAACTTAATTCCAAAATTCGCACTCGACTTATACACGGATCAAAAACAAAAAATTTCTTAATATCCCTCAAAACTCTATGAAAACGTTTGGAACAATACTTCAATCAATAAAAAATTTTTTTTAAGTAAAACAAAACTTCTGTGCTTTTTAAGTTGTGTACAAAACCATCGATTACCTTCACAATTAACCTCAAAGTTTTGGCGATTTTTAAGACACTTTGTTTACATTTTGCTCCATATGGGTCATTATCAAGGTTAAAAAGCACTAAACAGTTATTTTTAACGATTGTAATTGAAATAGAAATGAGAAAGAAAATCAACACTGTGGAAATTACAGCTTGATAATCGATTACATACCGGCAATACTGGTATGAATGTGTGCAAATCTAAGATAATCCAACGCTGCAGCATTATATTCAATTTATTATTTATACACTCTCGGATTAATATCTTAAACAAAAAATTAAAAAGAGAAAGAAGTTGAATTAATTATGAATTTTAAATAACAAATAGAATGCGGCATTGCAGATATATCAATTTGGGTTCATGCTTGAAGGTTACGTGCTGGCATTGCAGATATATCAATTTGGGTTCATGCTTGAAGGTTACGTGCTGTTTGTCAAAGTGGCCGCGTGGAAACGGGAATAGAAAAGAGACGAAAGGAGACCTGGCTAAAACTTTCTGTAAAAATATGGTTTTGATTGCATACCAGTAAAGAAGACCTCCAAGGAACTCAGTTTTCGATCCGGGCAGCATACATAGCTAGGGTATAAAATCTTTGGAGATTTACAAGTTGACCATATGATCATCCATTTTGAAACTTCGAAGAAAATGTTGTCCAAGTCAAAACGCTCAAAATATTCCGCTAAATTCAAACTTAAAGTGATTGATTTTGCCTAGAAAACAAACAATGTGGCAGCCGGGTGAGAGTATGGAGTGAGTGAGAAGTTAGTCAAAGAACAAGTGTGCAAACTGTGGAAAGTCTTGTCAGTGGCCAGAGCTAGAGAAAAAACTAAAAAATGGATTGAAGATCAATGCAAAAGTGGCTTTGTCGTCACACGAAACTTGGTTCGTCTTCATGCACTGACATCCGACGATCGCAAAACAGATGAAGATTACGGATGGAACGAATGGCTGGTGCACCAAATTTATGAGACGCAATGACTTTGTTAGCTCAAAAACAGCCTGATGATTTGGATCATTCATTTGCTGTCAAAACAAGAAGAAAGGTCAGCTATCAAGTCCCATTTTCGTACGCACAATGGTAGGTAACTGATCGTAAAACATTTAGTTCTGCATTTAAACAAGGGAACTTTTCTCGGATCCCGGAGTTCGTAGCTATGATTTGAATGGATGGCACCGAAGATGACATGCTGTGGAACGGATGAAACAGCTGAAGGTGAAAATGCTGAAGGTGAAAATGCTGCAGATGAAGACGAAGAGCTAAATCCCTAAGATGACTTATTGTCAGCTGAAGAATTTAAGAATTGTTAGGACAGTGACAATGGAGACTTCAGTTCTGAAGGCTTTTAAAACACGAGAAGCTTCATTAAAACAGCTCTTTTAGGAGCCACAAAATATTGAAAAAGAAATGACCAATATCACTTCATTTACTGCATTTGTGTGTTATGTTTTTTGTAAATTACTTGCACAATTTTTAGTTACAAGTTTAGAAATTTTGGTATTTTTGTTTTGCAAAATATGGAGGTCGACTTATACACGGCAATTCTAAAACTTTGACTACAAAACAGGGGGTCGAAATATACAAGGTGAAATACGGTATTCCTGAAAAAATTGACCTAAAATGAGCGATGGTCGTGCAGTTTCTTGTAACCAAAGGTAAAGAGTACCAGTCCTTAACAGTATGGAAAGATAGCCGTTGTTTGCCCCAGTTGGTTTTGACTGCAGGCAGGCGGAAGTCCTTTGCATTTCGAGTGTTGTGACGATGCACATCGTGTAATGAGACTAAACAACTTAGATGAGATTTTAACAAATGACATTATGTATTTTTACACTTAAAAATGTACAGGTACATCTATGAAACAATCTGCGCTTACTTAGGTTGAACCAATTGAATGTCTAGAGGGCATCAGTAGCAGATAAATAACTGGCTAATCAAGAATAATCTTGGCAACTTTGTTTAATGTTTAATTTCTCATCACCAATTTTTTAGAATTGTTATTCAGTAAATGGAAAATGAGAAATCAAAAAGGAATTTTTAGTTTTGAATTTAATGAAATTCCAACAGAATTTGATACAATATAAATTGTAATGCAATATTTTATGAATCATTTATGTTGAAAATTGAATTGGACCATATTTATATGTTTATATTTGTATTTCAACAGAGCATTTTCACTCAATCCAAAGCAACACAAAAGACAAATAACAAGGTGGCAATGCTGAAGGTGATTAAACACTGATTTACAGTGCACAAAAAAAGTGGAACGGATCGGATAAAAAATGGAACGGAATTGGATAAATATTGTCATGTAAACAACAATTTACCCATTCCATTCTTATCCGATCTGATCCCAAAAGGGTACAGTACCCTATGCACACCCACTTAGGAATGGATCGGATGAAATTAAGTACCGCACCCACTTTTTTTTATTTGCCTTCGTGTAAACACACAGCTCCCTTTTGGCAGGGTCTGGAAGGGAGATCCTGAGCAACAATCCCGCTCCTTTTTTGTGAGAATCCAGCATTCCAAGTTTCTTTTCATATCACTATCCTGCATCCCATGCCCAGTTTTGGTGAATCCCACTTCCCAGGAGCAGCTGAATCCCGAATTCTGCACCATTTTTTAGTGAAATCCTGGATCCCGAGAATACCCTTCCAGACTCTGTTTTGGGTACCAAACCCCACAAGGTTTTACGAGCCAGCTATGGTGTTAGTACAGCGGCCTACTACAGGAAGCATGCTCATTAAAAACAACTATTTGGACCCCTCAGAAAGAAGTGTGTAAACAGATCTGTACCCATTCCCAGATGCTTATGACAGACCCAACATTTATCCAATCTGTGTCTACAAAATTTGCTGTGAAATGGATCAGATAAAAAAGGGTACTGTTCAATGCAACAAATCCACCATTTAGAAGTGTAAATCGGCCTTAATACTCTACTGTTAAAAGTACACCAAAATGGTTAAATTTAAAATGTTTAATTTTTGTTGTGCCGGTGAAACACAGACAACAGAGAAATGTATGGTAAAACTCAAAGTGTGACTAGACGCTTTCGTATGCAGCTACATGCCTCAAATTTTGGCATTCAGTTTCTTTCTCATAACAATAAAGTTTTCAATTCATAACTTTTTTAAAACTAGAGTGTTATTAATGATATTTGATACACGAATTTCCATACAAAAGCTCTTATTTTAAGCCATTTTGCCTACCCACCCAAATGGTGGCGAAAACCGTGATATGGTCTATTAGACTAGCTTCTATAGTTATTTCAGGTGCCCGACCACTACATCTTGTCAATTTGTGAGTAAACTTAAAAGTGTAAACAATGCACCTATCAATGTAAAGCCCGGGAGGGGGAGGGTACGGGCTTGGGGCGGGGATTTGTCAGTGACTAAAATTTTTGTCAAATGCCTGCGGGTCAGGCGTAGAAAGTTGAAGGTCCCCACCCCAAGAACACAAAATATAAAGCCTGGAGGTAGTGTGGACACTGAAAATGACCATTGCACGTGGCCATGGTGAGCTGCACGTGGTTATAAATACTCATGAGAACAACTTGAAAAACAGCAGACACAATGATTGTTCAAAATCACGATAAACAAGTGAAACAGTGTGAGATCACCGGTCACGACACTATTTGCAGTATGTATGAACTCAACAGTCGTTCAGTTTATGGAACCAGAACTCGCAAAGCTGCACCGATAAAAATGAAACAAATGTTGCAATCAAGTCAAACAAAACGATAAAATGACCCATAGCAGAAATCAAAATAATGAAAAAACAATGAAATATAACTCATTGTATGTAATTAAACCTTCAAAGACTAACATTTAAACAAAGGATGGCCAACCGATAGCACAGATTGATGACAAATATATTGAATACTAATCTCAAGATCAGCTCATCATCAAGATGGTGCAAGATGTGTCAGTATGCGATGACAAAATCTATACTCGCTCCAAGGCTCCTTGCAATGTTATTTTTGTTCCCAGGCTCAAATAAAATTGCCTGTCCCCAGGCTTGACAATGATCAGACTGCCCTCCCCCCGGGAAGGGCAAATTTGTCAAATGCCCCACTCAGGGGGAATGAAAATTGGTGAAATTCCCACCCCTTGCCCATACCCCCCTCCCCTCTGGGGCTTTACATTGATAGGTACATAAATTATACTTAAAACGTGCTAGAAATAGAAATATGTTGATATTGTTGTTGTTGTGAAAGATTTGCCATTTGGAGGCCAAAGTTCACAGGTCAAGTGCATTCATACATCATGACCAAGCAACTGTTGTCTGCCTTTAATATACTCTTTAAATTAATCTTGTAGGCTGCAATGATATACTGCCAAAATCATATATATATATATATTATAAATATATTTAATTATATATAGACCATCAATCGAACAAAATAGTGTCATTGGAGGTCATTCGATATGAATTACCATCTTGTCTGCGTCAAATTGAATGTAATTATATTTGAAAAACTCACAATATTTTATCTTATTTTACAGCGTCAAAATTAAACAGTTCTTATGCATAATTATAAAACTGTCTGAAAACATTAAAAGCCTCAAAGTCAAAGCTCATTTCAAATATTCAACTTACTTGCTCTCGCGAGTGTCTGCCATTTGTGTGACTTGAAGACTTCTCCCACGACGCACATTGGAAAGATACCAATTAGCTTCCAAATTATTTACTCTGCCCTTGTCGACCACGTAGAGTTTAAGTTTCAGTCGAGACCAAAATCGATTTTTCTACGCCTCGGCTCAGCCGTCTGCTTGTCGCTACGCTGAGACCATAACATTAACATTTGAGACGCATTTCTTGCAAAATGGCCGTGCAGATGCTGTTTGCGTCATAGGTCACGTGCCCAGCTGGAATCCTGATGGCCTGGGTATGAACCTCTGGGTATGAACATAATAATATCAAATTTATTTTCCGTATCTACGAGAGTTTTCTATACATGGTTTGTCGCTGTTGGCTTGGAAAACGATATAGCCATCCCCTCACTCTAATTTTACAGGTCTCACTGGAAAGAGAAATAAACATTAATGGAGATTTGTGAGAGAATGTCTGATCCGTCGATCAGTCTGCGGACGTGAAGAACTACTAAGTCAAAGACCGATGAATGGCCAATAGGCAATAGCCGAATAGGCTGAATAGCTCGCTCGCTCGCTGCTTTGGTCGTCACCATCACCATGGACAGTTTACAACTAAACGAGCTTTTGGAATGTTCTGTGTGTCTGGACCGATTGGACGAAACTTGCAGAGTTCTACCATGTCAGCATACGTTTTGTAAGCGCTGTCTTCAGGAGCTTATATCTGCGAGAAAGGAACTTCGATGTCCGGAATGTCGCATCTTGGTCGAAGAGGACGTAAACGATTTGCCCACTAATATTTTCGTCGTTCGGCTGTTAGAAAGTCTTAAGCGTCCAAATAAAAGAACTCCTGTTTCCCCGTCAGTAACTTCGAGCGCACGTTCAGGAGAAAATTCGAATTTTCAGGTGAGAATGCTTTGTAAATTATGCTTTTTGTTTGAAATTTGATGTTAGGTAGATAGGTAAATATTCATCATCTGTTGGTTCGATTCACATTGATTTGAATCAATACATATTATTTTGGTCCTTGTCAAAGACTTTGGGGACTACAGGAAGAAAAAGTTTTAGTTTGAAGTAAAATAATTCGTAAAAAAATTGCGATCAATCAACTGCCGCATGGAAATATGAGAAATCGAAGCCAAGGAATTGATGAAGTGTACTGTAATGTTTTGTCATTAATTATTGCTATTATAGTACTACTGGTTCTGTTGCATGTATTAAATTCTCGTCTACTGAATTGACACCGATATCCTCAACGTTTTATTTGAGTTAACTAAAAACAAATTAGTATATTTTTTTGAGAATTGCAAAACTTTCCTTGAGAGTTGAGAGGATAGAATGGAGATGAGTTGGACGGATATGAATCTATAGACTATACTCCTTTGTCAAGCCATAGTCAAGCGAAGTGAAGTTTACTGTAGATCTGGAAATGATCCGTAGTGTAATTCGTGCTTGTCTAATGTTATCTATAAAGACCATAATTATCTTTGCCCTGTACTTGATGTTTTCCTGTTTTGGTCACTATATGGCTTGTCGTTGGCGAATATGTGCAATATATGGCAAATCGCGCGGTTGGGCAACATGACAATTTGCGGTCAAGCAAGCTGAAGCGGATACTGCAGCTGGATAACACCTTTTCTTGATTAGTTCACCGGCTTTCATTAACATGCCACACAATCAGGAGGAGTACCAATACAAAAGATATTTAGATTGATTATGAAAGTCCGCATGTCTAGTTCAGTAGTTGCATTCCTTCACAGAATGTTTTCTTTA